>JZKD02S1675766.1:129797-150766 GCA_000966675.3 Picea glauca
ATTCCAATCCACCCAGCCGATCAGTATAAAACTGCATTCATTACCCCATGGGATACTTTTGCATATCATGTCATGCCTTTCATCTTAAAAAAAACCGACGCAACCTTCCAGCCCCTAAAAAAAATACATTGTTGTCGTCGTTGATTACTTCACCAAATGGGCTGAAGCTATGCCAACTTTCAACAACACCGCTGACACTACAACGTGTTTTTTCTTTAATCACGTCATATCCCGTTTTGGAGTACCACTCCAACTTGTTTCCAACCATGGGAAACACTTTGAGAATGAGATCTTCGTCAAACTCTCATCTCGGTTAGGCTTCTCTCACGAGTTTGCCTCACCATATTACCCTCAGTCAAACGGACAAGTCGAGGCAGTTAACAAAGTCCTCAAGACCATGTTACAGCACATGGTTAATAAACATAAAACCAATTGGCATCATATGTTATTTTATGTGCTATGGGCTTATCGAACGACAGTAAAGACCGCTATAGGTTTCACGCCATTTCATTTAGTCCATGGGGTTGAGGGAACTCTTCCCATCGAGTGCAAAATTCCCACCCTACACACTGCAATTGAGCTATTACCTGACACTGCTCCGATGGAGCAGCACTTGCTGAACTTGGAGTCTCTGGATGAAGATCATCGATCTTCCTTACAGAACAATGAGGCAGCTAAAAAATGATCCAAGGCTACCTTTGATCTCCATGTCAACCTTCGATCATTCCGCGAAGGCGAACTTGTCCTAGCTTATGATATCGCTCATGATACCTTTGGCCACAGCAAATTCGAGTCACTTTGGCATGGCCCTTACATCATCCAACATTGCCTCACCAAAGGTGCATACATCCTAGCCTCCCCTGAAGGCCTCTCGCTCAAGGAACCCGTCAATGGGTTATACCTCAAGAAATTTTATGCTTAGAAGTAGTCATTCTACTTTAGGTTATTTTTTCTTTTTAGTGTTTTTAATCTTTTTTCTCCTACCCTCTCGTCTAAACTATCCTTTGTGCTATTGGTCAGGTACGCAAGCGCATTGTCACATTTATCAAATACATGCTCATATCTTAATTCTCTTCAGATATTGTTCACTTTGGGTATTTGGTTGTTATGTGTGCAGGTACTTGCTCGTCGGTCATCGACATCATCCCTTCATATATATATTCAACACTGGCATGTCATCTCTACCACTGTATTGCATTTACACTTCCAGTCACCCCCTCTGATATTGGCCTTTAGGATTCTCATTCCCGGCTCTGCAGTACCCACGCCTCCATTTGCACCTACGGTACTGTCACCCAGTAGCATTCTCACCCACATGAGTTGTCCCATTCATAGCACCTTTTTGGCACTTTTGACACTCATGTTTTTCTTCATTACCCTTTAGGGATGGGAGTCCCGATAGTCTTTCATCATGTCATGAATCAGCCACATACTCCTTATCCTCATTTTGCTAGCTTTCAGTATGGACTCCCAGGTTATCTCTTCACGGGTCTATTTTTCACCTGCACCTCCGTAGTATCATGAACCCTTCATTTCATCCACCATCATTTTTTCCATCTGTGAACCTCTATTCATTTCACCTACCTCATACAGAAACTCAGCAATGGGGCCCCCACCCTTCATCAATTTTCCAAGAAAATTATGCCCTCCCTGGGGCACTCATTTTACACTGGGGCACCTGTTTCTATATTTGTACATTTATTTTTTCCAAAACATTATTCGTTATTTATTTGTACAAACACCTGTATTTCTAGTCTTTACATTTTATTTTGTCATCACCGTTGGCAGCTTGCTTCATTTTGGCCACACGCAACCCATGTCACCCTTGGTTGGAGCATTACTTCTCATCTACCCTTGCCGACATCGTCCATATCTTCAGAGTACTCCACAAATCACTTATCTCTACTCTCTGAATTTGTTCACCTTGTCTCGCCTCTGGCACAACTTATCACTAGTCTTGTCATCCCCCTAACACTCGACCTTGTTACACGTTTGCGGCCAATTTTTATCTCATACATCCTCCAACCAAGGGCAGTCTTGAGTCTTCCCACTTCTTGACTTCGTCCATGTATCTTTGTCACTTCCTCACCTCAGTAGATTCCACAAATCCCTTTGCTTCTGGGAGTTGTGTTCCCCTTTCATCGACATCAACACAATTTTCTGGAAGGGTGACAGTATCTTGATTCTCATTCTCCATTCAATGAGATATCTCGGACAACACAAGGTGAAACACCATTTCTCCCTGCTGTCGTTGGACCCCATAACATTCGACACCAACACTTCCTCGTGTTATGGTGGGTCTTACTTTGTGACTATTTGCAGTTATTTTTATCATTTTCTGAAGACATATGAACTTGGTAGGGCCATCATTGCCCGCATCATCGTCGCTACTTATTACCGCGATCATTGCCTATTGTTCAGAGTATGTTCCTTTGCAGAATTGTCTTCTTCCTTTCTCATTACCGCCCCTGAGGGCACTGCAGTTGTCTACACCAACACTTCAGTCATATTTTTTCAGAGTTACATAACACGAGCATGGGGCATGCCCGCCTCGTTTGTACACAGTTTCCTATTTATTTATTTTTGCACAACTCTCAGAAGGTCAGGTCCTACCGGTTCCTTTTTTTCTCCAACGGATCACTCTGAACAATCCCACTATTTCTCTCTCTTACAACAACATTCTCAGTAGAAGAAAAATTGATGGATTTCGGCTATACGTATGCTCCTAACCTCATCCATCAGGGGGCATCTGTTATCACTGAAATTTCGTCCGCACATGGCGACAAGAACTCAGCATTGTCAAAACAGTAATGAAGTCATTCATGGCACTGAATTAATTTCACAGCATTCCAAAAAGGTCAAAAACTATATAAAGTAACCAAAAATTGAAGGGCACTTTACATAATTTTGGTGCGTGTGCACATGCGCGGAACAAGAACGTACCATGAGCGCATACGCGCACGATGCGCGACTGTTGGCGCAAAAACCCGCGCACCTGCTAAACGACGCATTTATTGAATTGGTCAGCCTCCCAACCACTTATGGATCAGCTCCCAAGCCGATTTGACCCTCAAATCTGAGCTGAATCCGCATGGTAGGCTGGTCAAAGACCTAATGAAGCCCTAAAGAGCCCCTTTTCACACTTCAAAGGAGTTACATAATCACCCAATGCAATGCTATAAAAATCCATGAAGAAACATCATTTTCTCAAGGAATTTCATGTAATGTTATGCTGCCTAGATTGTTTTAAGGACTCACTCCTTGACAATAACACATTGGCACCATTTCATTGAGCAATCCACCTCTCCATTGAGTGGATGTGCTAGGAGTTCTTTCACCACCATTTTCATTTTCTTGTTGTAAGGAGAGCAAGCTTGTGAGGGTCAAAGAGCCTTCCTTTGGAGGAAGAAGGGACTCAGAGTCCCCTTTCTTCATTGTGCTTTGATTTCATCAATAGATCAGCCCAAAAACATTGGTCATATTGGTCTTTTTGTGTTTGTTATTTCTTTATCCATATGCTCATGATTTTAGTTTGTATTAGTTTCATTTTTGCTTATAGTTTTGTTTTTCTTTCTCTAACTCTTTCCTCTACAACTATCATGCTCAGCAAGACCCAACTGGGCATGTAAGCACCTATTATTTTCTCACCATGGTGAATAATAGGTGAAAACAATGCGTAAAGTTCTCTTAACACCCAGGAAGGAGGTGGAGGACTCAGCTCAACGGACCAAACTTTTCAGAACAGCTTGCAAGACCAAGGACAGGGTATGCAAGGTTATCGTGGACAGCGGTAGCACGAATAATCTTGTTTCAACCGAGATGGTAGAGAATATGGAGCTGGAGACGACTGATCATCCAAGCCCATACAGATTTTCATGGCTACAGAAAGGACACCAGGTAACTGTCACTAAACAATGCTTGGTTGAATTCAAGATAGGAGGATATAATGATAAGATCTTGTGTGATTTTATTCCTATGGATGTATGTCATCTATTGCTGGGTAGACCATGGAAATATGAAATAAATGTGATTCATGATGGGAGAATGAACACATATACCCTAGAGAAAAATGGGAGAACCCATATGTTGCTTCCGATAAAGGATAAGGAGGTGAAGCCGGAAGTAAGCAATACTATACTTCTCATGAGTGGGAAGGAACTTCTTATAGAGGTGAAGAAGAAAGAAGATCCACAATTCTTTGTGGTCAGAAAGATGAGGATTGTTCTGACTAGCACAAGAGTGGATGATCTACAAGAGGAGGTTCAGGAACTACTGGAAGAGTTCGCTGACATCGTGGTGGAAGAATTACCTCGTTCATTTCCACCAGTTAGGAGTGTGAATCATCATATTGATCTCATACCAGGAGCCAGTTTTCCAAATAAAGCCGCGTACAGATTGGCGCCGCAGGAGAATGAGGAGGTTAAAAGGCAAGTCCAGGAGTTGTTGGACAAAGGTTTGGTCAGAGAAATCTTGAGTCCGTGTGTTGTTCCAATAGTACTCAGTCCAAAAAAAGATGGAGGTTGGAGGATGTGTACCGACTCGAGGGCAATCAATAAGATAACCATCAAGTACATATTTCGATTACCGAGGATGGATGATCTGATGGATTGCTTGAGCAGAGAAAAATATTTTTCAAAGATTGATCTGAAAAGAAGATATCACCAGAAGGACTGTATGAATGTCTTGTCATGTTGTTTGGCTTGACGAATGTGCCGAGTACCTTTATGAGGTTAATGAATGAATTCCTAAAAGATTTCATCGGAAAATTTGTCATCGTATATCTAGATGATATAATGATTTTTAGCAAGACAAGGGCAGAGCATCTGAAGCATTTGGCCATTGTGATGAAGAAGCTAAAGCAGGAGAAGTTGTTGATAAACATGAAGAAATCCTCATTTATGAAGATAGAGCTCATTTACTTGGGTTTTGTTATTTTGGCGAATGAGTTAAGGATGGATCCAGATAAGGTAGAGTTAATCAAGAATTGGTCATCACCAAGGAACATATTTGAGGTGAGGAGTTTTCAAGGGTTAGCTAGTTTCTACTGGAAGTTCATCAAGAATTTCAGTGGAATCAGTGCAGCAATGATGGATACAGTGAAGAAGAGGCATAAGTCTTTTCACTGGATGGCTGAGGCTGAAAAAAGTTTCAATTTGTTGAAATGGAAGATCACGGAACAACCAGTGTTGGTGTTGCCGGATTTCCTGAAGACATTTCAGGTGAAATGTGATGCAAGTGGATTTACAATCGGGGCAGTCTTAAGTCAAGAAGACAAGCCAATCGTGTACTTCAGCGAGAAGCTGCATGAGGCAAAGGTGAAATACTCCACATATGATAAGGAATTCTATGCTATCATACAAGCACTAAAGAGGTGGAGGCATTACTTGATCCCAAAAGAATTTGTTTTATATAGTGATAACCACGCATTACAATTTGTGACTCAACAGGAGAAGTTGAATCAGAGACATGTAAAATGGGTAGAGTATATGCAGAATTTCACATTTGTGACTAAACACATTTCAAGTACTGCTAACAAAGTGGTTGATGCTTTGAGCAGGAAGTGTTTGTTGTTGTAGGAGTTCCGAGTCAAAACGTTGGGTTTTGATGATCTCAGGAACATGTATGCAGATGATCAATATTTCAAAGAAGCGTATGAAGCAGCTGAGAACCTAGTCCTCAGGGATAGAAGCCCTTGGATAGACTATATGATCCAGGAAGGATTGTTGTTCAGAGGCAATCAACTGTGTATTCCGAAATGCTCCATGAGGGAGAACTTGCTGAAGGAGAAACATAATGGAGGATTGGTAGGACATTTTGGCCATGAGAAGACATTTGCAAAGTTGAACAAGTCATACTTTTGGCCAGGGATGCGGTCAGAGGTTAAGTGATTTGTAAACAGATGTAGAATTTGCCATCATTCGAAGGGAAGGAAGCAGAATGCAGGATTCTATCAGCCATTGCCCATACCAGAGAGGCCATGGGATGCAATAAGCATGGATTTTGTATTGGGATTGCCAAGGACGCAAAGAGGATTTGATTCATCCTTTGTGGTAGTGGACAGGTTTTCCAAGATGGCACATTTTATCCCATGCCAGAAAACCAGTGATGTGACTCATATCACAAATCTGCTTTTCAAAGAGGTCGTTCGACTTCACAGCTTACCCAGAAGTATAGTTTCTGATAGAGATACAAAGTTCGTGGGACATTTCTGGAGGACACTCTGGAAGAAGCTGGGGACTAACTTGATGTTTAGTTCAGCTTATCATCCTCAAATGGATGGACAGAGAGAAGTGGTGAACAGAAGTCTGGGAGACTTGCTGAGAATCTTGGTGACAGAGCACCATAGCCAGTGGGATAGTATATTGTCGAAGGTAGAGTTTGCATATAATGACTCAGTGAATAGGAGCACAGGGAAGAGTCCATTTCAGGTTGTCTATGGCACACAGCCGAGAGGGGTTTCTGAATTGAGGGATTCATAACAGACTGCGACTAGGAGCGCAAGTGTCGAAGAGTTCGTAGAGGCAATGAAGGAACTTCACGGCCAGGTGAAGCAGTGACTGCTAGATTCAAATCATGAATATAAGCGCAGAGCCGACCAACGGAAGAGACAACTTCAGTTTGAAGTTGGTGATCTAGTTCTGGCACATTTAAGTAAGGAAAGGTTCTTGAGAGGAACATGCAATAAATTGAAAATGAAGAAAATCGGACCATGTAAGGTCTTGAGAAAATTCGGGGAAAATTCTTATGAGATCAAGTTACCGGATGGGATCGGAATATCTCCGATATTCAATATCTCATATTTGTACCCATACAGAGCTGGAGAAGCAGAAACTAGAACCGAGCAGCCAGTGATCTAGTGGATGGAACAGATTCCAGTTGCAGAGAAACTGCAGATGGAGTGCATACTCGACAAGAGAGTGAGCAAGAAGACCAGGCGAAAGCAATACTTCAAGTATCTAGTCAAGTGGAAGAACCATCCAGTGGAAGATGCCAGCTGGGAGAATGAATCGGATATACAGAAGCATGGACAGACCGTGCAGGAGCTCATGGACAAGATCCCATGAAATTTTTCAAGCAAGGGAGTATGATGCAGGAGCATCGCCAACACGACAAGAGAGCCAGCGCGGAAGCGGAGGACAGCTGGAAAGCGTCTAGCACAAATTTTGAAAGCACCTTAAACTATTGCGCGAACATTTATGTGATAATTTAATGAGGCGTGCTTTATGTATTGTAATGGACCTTGAGCGGATAGCTCTCGTCCTTAAGTAGATAACTGGAATTTAATATAGTTAATGCAGGAAGATAGGATTTTAATTCTAGATTTGACAGTTTTAGGATCTCGAGGGAAAACGGATATAGACACCCTCATTGTATCATTGTAACATTATCCTGAGCATAGAAGAGAAGAAGAAGAGCAAGAGTAATCAGAGAGCTGTGTAAAAGACACCCATATACAGACATTTGAATTAATAGAAGAAAGCTTTGATTCAAATTCATGGTTTGTGTTATTCTCTATGTACTGATGATTATGCTCATTTGAATGTTTATTTCCTGTTATACATTTTATTTTAAATCCTATGTATGTGATTTCATGGTGAGGTTGGAATCTGGAAGGAAGAAGGAATGAGTTTCAATTGTTTCTCTATTTGAGCCAAAGAATTCCTGTAAGGAGTGCAGTCAAATTGTCCGCAAGGAGTGCGTTGACGGAGGGTCCAAATAGACATAACTTTGATTCTCGGTCACCCAGAAGTGCAGTTGGACACAGGAGCTGTGCAAGGAGTGCACAGGCCAGGTAAAAGTCTCAGGGTTGCGAACCTGAGTGAGTCTTTGAAGGATTGTTGCTGCAAGTGTGCGTAAGGTCGAAGAGTTTCAACACTTAGATGGAGTTGAAGGGTTACCACAAGGAATGCACGCAAGGGAGTTTCCTGAAGGACTCGAAAGTCATGGGAAAGCTCAGGAAGGATAGGTCCTTGAATTCATCGAAGGATTGCACAGAAAATTTGTGGTTGGAGTGTTCAAGAAGGCGGTGTAAGTTTGCGCATAGGTGAACAAGTCTTAGTGGAGGAAGTATTTGATTCATTTCACAGAATTCATCAGGAAGGAACAGATGGTCGGAATTCCCGAGGAGAATTCGTGAATCACCACAAGCCGTTAGATATTGAAAAGGTGCAGGGAAGATAAGGCGACGTATTCCCAAAAGGTTCCAAGCTTAGGAGGGGCGGAGCCATTTATCAGGACCACGAGGGTCGTTGGATGCACATGCATATCGTGGATCGGGGTTTTGTGAGTTGAAGATCCAAATTATTGCAATAGGAATCGCGATATCGCGATACGCGATATCTCGACAGTCGAAGGACAGTGTGTGGGGCCACAGGAAGTTAGTGGAGGACAGTTGGCATGCTGTATCGGAGTTCAGGGAAAGTAAAGTCCCGAACCCATTGACATCAGGATTCGCGATCTCATGAACCCCAAAATCTCGATAGAAGTGACGGGAAGTGGAAAAGTCAACTCGCACATGTGTCAGAGTCTCGGTGTATCGGGTATCAGAAGTCGGTAAGACGAGTTTCTTGGTATCGCGAGTACCGAATTCACGATAGGGAAATTCCCGATAGAGGTAAGAGAAAAGTCAGCATTGACTAGCCATTGGGTCTCGGGGATTTGAGAGCCGAGTGATCGACCTTTGATATCGCGAAGTCGCGAAGTCTGATTCCCTGATAAGCAAAGAAAGGGGATCGAGCGATAGTTCTGTGGGTGCGGATTTCCCGATAGGGAAATAGAAGAACATTTGAGTTATTTGGGTTGTGAGGAGAAGAAGATCCTGTGAGTGGACGTGCCCTACAAGTGCGGCTGCGTCACATCCCAAGATGGCATCCATAGGGGATTATAAGGACGAACAAATAGTCACAGAGATACAAGCTTTCTTGTGGGAATATGAGGACCTATTCCCTACAATATTTTCAAAACTAAAAGGTAAAAAGGGAGACTTAGGGGAGATGAAGATAGAGACAAATCCTGACTCAAAACCGGTCAAACATAGGCCATATCGTCCGAACCCTAGATTCAAATAGAAGGTGAAAAAGGAGATTAATAGAATGTTAGAAGTTGGGTTTGTTTTCCCTATGCATGGGGTTGAATGGATCAATCCTATCATCATATAGAATAAGAAAGGTACTGAGGATATACGAGTCTGTGTGGAATACAGGAGATTGAATTATACCTGTGTACATGACCCTTTTCCCACTCCCTTTAGTGATGAGGTCTTGGATTAAGTAGCAGGGAATGAATCATATTCTATTACAGATGGATTTTCTGGCTATCGCCAGGTTAGAATTGCTAAAGAGGACAAGAAAAATACTACATTCAATATTGAGTGGGGATCATTTTCCTATAATGTTATGCCTTTTGGGCTCAATAATTCCCCATAGGTGTTATCCTGGATAGTGATTGCAACATTCCATCACTTCATTCACAAGTTTCTTTAATTCTATATGGATGATTGAACTATGTACAACCTATTAAAGGAACACATAGGCCTATTATGACTGATGTTTGATCGCTACAGACAACTACATATTTCCGTAAACTTGAAAAAGTGTGTCTTTTGTGTACCATTTGGGAATCTATTAGGACACATAGTTTATAGGGACGGAGTGTTGATGGATCCTGCAAAAGTTTCCATGATACTAAATATTCCCCCTCCTAACACTACCAAACAATTGCGGTCAATGTTAGGTTACATAGTCTACTATCGCAATTTTATCAGAAGCTATGCAAGCATAGCCACCCCATTGGAAAATTTGTTAAAGAAATACGAGGCTTTTAGTTGGATGCTAGAATGAAATCAAGCCTTTGATACCCTAAAAGAGAAGTTAATCATTTCTCCTATCCTCATCTATCCAAATTGACAAGTGGAATTTCACGTACATATTGATGCTTCTGGTATTACATTGGGAGCAATCCCTGTGGAACCTGGTGAAGGAAACCTGGACCACCCTATTTACTTTTCTAGAAGAAATCTCTCTCAGGACGAGTGCAAATACACTACAACTAAAAGGGAAGGTTTGGAAATGGTTTATGCTTTGCAAGAGTTTAGACATTATTTTATAGGGAGTCAATTTAAATTATTTATTGATCACTCTTCTTTGAAATATCTTGTTAATTATCCTGTTTTAGAAGGTAGAATTTTCAGATGGTTGTTTTTTTTTCAAGAATTTCCTTTTGAGGTCATTGTTAATCCCAAAAAACTAAATGTGGGTCCAGATCATTTGTCTATACTAGAGTCAGGAGAAAGTGGTAGGGCTATAGATGATCAACTCCTAGATGCAAATTTTCAAAGTAGAAGCTATTCCTAATTACTTGTATGATTTCATTAGACCAATAAACCCCCCTTTGAGGTATTCTAAGGAAAGATACGTTATTACCACAACTGATTACTTGAATCTGTGGGATGAAGTATAATTTGTTCGGGATTTCTCTACAGACATAGCAACATGGTTCCTTTTTGAGAATATAATTACCAAATTTGGTTGTCCTCAAAGCTTGACCAGTGATCAAGGAGCTCATTTTATTAGTGACACTATCATGACCCTCACAAGAGATTTTTTTATTCAACACCATAAGAGTAATCCATACCATACTCAAGTGATTGGAACAATAGAAGCATTCAACAAGATCTTATAAAGGGGTTTAAACAAAGTATGTCGTGCCATTCAGGATGATTGGGATGAGAGAGTTCCAACTGTGTTATGGGCTTATCGACCTACTATAAAGAGATTACATAGGTAAACCCCATTTCAATTGGTATATGGATGAGAAGAGGTAGTGTCAGCTGAGTTTATAACTTTGGGTCTATTCATTGTGCAAGCTACTAAGATGACAGACGATGAATCCCTTGCAACATGAATTTTGGAATTAACAAAACTTGAAGAAGCTAGATTCTTAGTAGATTTTAATCAAAGGGTGGAAACAAATCCTAAAAAGGCTTGGCATGAATGAAATATTAAGAATACGTTGTTTTCTTAAGGTGACCAAGTCCACTTATACAATAGAAAATATCATAAACATCTGGGGAAGCTACAAATGCATTGGTTGGTACCTTTTATAGTTGCAGAAATATGTGAATATGGTGCTATTAGGATCAAGAAAATATATGGTATTCTTTTTAATAGATGGGTGAATGAAACACACTTGAATCCCTAAATTTATGCTTGGTAAATGCAATTACACAATGCTCTTGTACATGAGAGTGCATACAATAGGTGGGATTTTTCATTAGTTGATGTTTTCCATTTTCATTAATAAATTGGTGACATGTCCGACTGCCGCTTGTCCTAGCATATAGTAGTCCCTGTCAATTTATCTAGCCTAGATATCAACTTTGTGGTCGGGGAGGTCTAAATCAAATCCCTTCATCTCTCATGTTCTCCAATCTTGAAACTCATGCCTATCACTGTCATTGGGTTAGTTAAATGCCATTGATACCTTTTCACTTGTTGTCCCATCAGTAGTATCCAAAGTCATTTATGTCCTCACAACTATCATTACTTTTCTAGGTGATCGTTGGTGATGCCATTAATTTCTCAGTCACCTCGATATCCTTGTGTCATGTTTCTGCTTATGCTCTTAACTGCCTAAATCGCCTCAGAGATTTTAATGTGTATACTTGTCATGTATGACATTAATGCTACATTGTTACCATGTTGTCTCTATTAATGGTTGATAATACCATCACCATCCCCCGATGTTTCCTATAAATTCACCTTTGGTCTACTGTTCATCAGTATCATGTTTTCATCAAGTTCTTTGTATCTTCAGCCCTGGATCCCCCTAAGAAATCTGTGAGCCAACTCCTTTGTCCACCATTTTTTTTTTCTACCAACATCGATTTGTTATGATGTTCCACACTGTTGGTGAGAGAGCCCTTCCCAAAACTGTTATTTCAGAGGAATTATTGACCCACATGTTATATTTTAGGGTGATCTCCATGGGAAGGTCTAGAAAACTCGACTGGTTGACTTGGATTTCACCAATGCTTCCTTTTTTACACAAATGGATATTCATTCTTTCATGAATTGCAACACATTGTCAGATGGACAGTTTGAGTGGTAGTGGAAACCTAGGTACATAGGTCCACTATGGGATTCCACCTTGATGAGTCTTCACGACCTACTAGTATTTGGCACTACTAGATATGTTAGTCGGTGCACAAAATTCCTTATCACTTGGGTTCACAACAGTACATTATGGTTAGACCAAGCCTATCACATCCATGTCGAGGACATTCATAAGCTTTGTTAGGTAGCTAGAGAGATAGTTGGGGGGGGCATAGGGCCCATAATGATAATAGTGGAGGCCATTCAATGTAAGGTGGACTAGGTCCACTATATTATTAAATAAGGCCCACTATGGTAGTTAGATATAATAAATGAGTAGTTATATATAATAAATGTAAGAGGACTTCTTAGAAGTTTCTACTTTTAGAAAGTTCTACTTCTAGAAGATTCCTCCTCTAGAATTTTTTTAGGTGATGGCATCACTATATAAAGGTGTTCAATCAATGTAAGGGGACATGAAGAGAAGTATGGTATTTGGAGTTGAAGCTCATTAGGAGGTTTTCCCCTCGAAGAGGCACGTGAACAGGAGAGGATCCCTTCCATAATATGATCCATTGTATGGTGTTTCCACACCCTAAGGGTTTGATAGTAATAAAAGAGATTTTTCATATTGTTATTCTATATCTATTGTGGTGCTTTTGTATTCAGTTCTTTGGTTCTTAACAATTGAAATCAGAGCACTTTCCACAAGAAAGGATTGCTTGAGGATTTTTCATTGTTATGGTGAATGTTTTATGGTTTATTCTTGGTTATTTATGAATTATATTTATAGATATGGTATAGGTACTTAACAATTCGTATCAGATCACTTTCCTTGGCCAAAGAAGAGAAGAATCTTTTTTTCTCTTTTTGCAGAAATTTTCTAGGAAAGAAAAAGAGGGAGGCGCAATTCAGGTTCATATATAAATATTTAAGAGATGAATTTGGAAAAAAAAAAATCGTTATTTGAATTCCTCTCGAAACAATACCCAATTTCAAAAAAAAAATCAGTCGAAACGAAATCCAGGAAGTGAAGTTATGAGCATTTTAAATTCAACAGTTTTTCAGGGTTTTTCAGGAAAACGCCGCAATTTTTTTGTTGTAATTTATTGTTCTATTTTTTGGTGTTTTTAGTGACAGCAATGGGACCGAAAAGTTCATAAATTTTCATAGGGTTATTAGATGGCTATTTCCTCTCAAACCCTCAAAGAAATTCTACAAATTACTGAAGCATTGAAATCTCAATTGTATGACACATTGAATGACAAATTGGATGAATTTGTAGATGGCGTCACATACGGCCTCAATGATAGTTTTCGTAGTATTCAAGATTCATTGGATAGCATGTAGGAGAGATTTATTATGGCAGACATCATGGATAAATATAATCAATAAATATATGTTTGGTATGATTTTGAGGACGATTGCGATGATTGGTATATGGATAGTTGTCATTTATGGGATGACAACCACTTCCACATTTTATTTGATGACTCTACTCCACCTTCTGTAGAGAGCATCAATATCCCACATCAGGAGCTAGTTATGATTACCAACATCCAGTCTGCATGTTCTACAATGGTATTTTTCCTTCAAGATTTAACTTTGAGCCTTTCCCACTATGTGGATGGATATTATTATTTGGATCCACATGATAGGTGTCAGTATTGGGAGCATCATTTTCATCTTGTTATTAGGTGTCGATATCTTCTATGTGGATTTCACATGAGCACTTGGAAATAGGACCCTGGTTTACAATGGCGGTTGGACTACTTCAGCATGGTGACTTTGATTTCTCAATGGGACCTTGGTTCTCTAGTCTACTTCATCACTATGGTTCACACGTATCCATTGGAACCTGGTTCTCTAGTATACTTCAATAATATGGTCCACACTTATCCATGAGAGCCTGGTATATGGTTGTACATCAAGCATTGAGGACAATGCCTTCATAAGGGGGATGTAATGTTAGGTAGCTATAGAGGTAGTGGGGGGGCCATAGGGCCCATAATGATAATAGTGGAGACCATTCAATGTAAGGTGGACTAGGTCCACTATATTATTAAATAAGGCCCACTATGGTATTTAGATATAATAAATGACTAGTTATATATAATAAATGTAAGAGGACTTCTTAGAAGGTTCTACTTCTAGAAGATTCCTCCTCTAGAATGTTCTTAGGTGATGGTAGCACTATATAAAGGTGTTCAAGCAATGTAAGGGGAAATGACGAGAAGTATGGTATTTGGAGCTGAAGCTCATTACGAGGTTTCCCCCTTGAAGAGGCACGTGAACAAGAGAGGATCCTTTCGACAATAGGATCCATTGTATGGTGTTTCCCTACCCTAAGGGTTTGATAGTAATAAAATATATTTTACATATTGTTATTCTATATCTAGTGTGGTGCTTTTGTATTCAGTTCTTTGGTTCTTAACAATCTCATTGGGTTTTCCATGGAAGGTAAGGATGTTACACATGGATTCCAAGGCTCTGGGAAGCATGGTCGAAAAAAGGGTGAAATTAGCCTATTTGACAAATAAAGAACTAAGCGAGGAGGTCACATAGCGCACATTGTTCCAATAAATGATGAGAAGGCCTACATGGCTTGATATTTGATTTCTTAGAAAGTAATGAAGAATTACACGAAAATGACTGCACCCTTGACGCCATAGCAGTAGAAAAATTCAGCAAAAATGGTTCACCATTGAATCTTTGTAAATATTTGCTCACATAGATGTTCCAGGCTTGTGCAGATGAATATGAGAAGCTTGGGTATTTCATATATGGATATTTATTAGTATCATTCACTATCTGGAAGTGAAAACCATTGTAGGGCTGCAACATCTCTTGTAGGTCTAATGACCACATCGCAAAAATCTTCAACCCTTGGCATATTTTCACTATGACCATCAAAGAAAAAACTCACATTGCAGTCTTTTCTCAATGGTATAATGAGTCCTAGGGATGATTTTAGGGGCTAATTTTCCATGGTTTTTCCCAAAAAAATATTCGTTATTATAAAAATGATTCGCCCAAATTCTATATGATAAAATTATTTTACCTTAAAAATCGCCAAACTTTTATATAAACTATATAAAATCTTTATAAATTTGAATAATTTTAAAAAAATATCGCCAAAAATTCATAGTTGGAATATGAAGGATTAGTAATAGTCGTCAAGGTTTCTACATTTTAAAATAAATTTTCATCCTTAAAATCATCCTTGATGACCTCATCGCCACAACACAAAGGCTAAGAATCCCACAGTCACTAATAAATCGACACACTCACAACATCTGGTTCGGGATGAGTTGTGACCATATGTTTGTGCGACCTCTTGAAGTTGTTCCATATCTTTTCCATATGAACCCTTTACCATTTTATATGAATGGGGTAGTGTTCGATAAGGAAGTCACCTCGTGGCCAGGTTTTAATTTCAAAAATAAGAAGTTAGGTGTCTCCTACACAATGCATGTCATCGTGCAATGGTCAGCTCCTACGCGGATGCCTGGTGTCAAGAGCACTCAACAAAGCGAGATAATATGCCTTCTATCTCAGAGGAAGGGGACGAAGAAGGTGAAGAAGAAGAGTTACCTGGGGGGAAGGCTCAAATTCCATTCTCCTCTATCTCGAATGATGCCACCATATCGGGTAAGAAATTTCGCGAAGTCCTTACTTTTGTTTTCCCTCAAAAGAAGATGTGCATTGACTCACCCTCCAATTTCATTTTTTATCCCATCGTCACCATTTCTCCGTTGTTTTCCTTTCCACCTCTTACCTTCACTCTTACCACTCCCATTCACACCACTAACCCCATTTTGTCATCAAACAATGTGATAAACATTATGGATGACCCGCTAGTGACACATAAATCTATCCCCATCTTTGAGGAACTATCCAGCTAGAAACATACCTTACCTGTTGATGTCCCATTCATGACTCCATCATCCGTTGCTCACACCCATTTCAACACCATCTTGCCAGAATCTAACGACCCCTTTTCTACAACTATCGGCACCACCATCTCGATATCATATGCTCTTCCCTAGGTTTTGTAGATCTAGATCCCTCTGGCCACACATCCAGAAACTTTTCTTCATTCCAAGATGGAGATTTTTCCAAAGGTACATATGCAAATGGACTTGGATGATTTCGATACACAGATGGATTCCTAGGAAGACACACACTCGACTCATAGTTCTATCTCTATCAAGGAACAATTTGCATGCATTCTACATGACCCCCAACAATGTCGAGCTATCCTCAAGTTATGTTTGGAGAAAACTGGTGTGTTTGCAGTTAATCCATAGGATGTACATGGCATTCTTGTGCGGAGCTTCAGAGCTCCCTTGGCTAGGCCATATTGTGTTGGTATCCCCATATTGTCAAAACGTTCTGTTGTAAGTAGTCAACCACTTACTTCAAGGTTTCCTTTCAAGTCTTCCATTACTAGTGCAAAGCTTTCCACATGGGCTATTCCACAATTGGTGCATCTTTTACATGCCTCTACTGATCATATGGAACAACAGATCACTACAGTTGAGTAAAAAAATGACGTGCTCACACAACAAGGACAACAACTGTGAGACATCATCACCATATCATCTTCATCCATGGAATACAAGAATGAATCGCATGTGTAGGTGAAATCCTTTGTTGTGGTTGTCTCACATAAACTAGTCCAATTCTTGCCCACTTTTTTATGGATTGTGCTAGAGCTACTTGAAGATATCACTCTCGTTTCTCCCCTGCAATGGGTTGAGGTCATTTCCGGTGCTTGGTCCCAGCTGGCTGCAAAGACAGATACCCTGCAGTAGGAGTTGGGTGCGATTAAATTGAAGGAAAAGGAGCAGCCCAAAGAAATGAGGGAAATTTGGTTCGGTCCTCACTTCATGCCCATGATGATGAGTTTCTTTGACTCTTTGAATGGGTCGGTTTGTTGGATCTATGCAGGAAAACAACGATGGAATTGCATGCACAAATAAACAACATGCATGCGGAAGCCAAATATGTGAATGTTATTGTTGAGTGGGCCACTAAGTTACAAAACTTCAAGCCAGAGATGAACGATTGGATGCATTGGATAAATCCACCAGGGCTGCAAACAAATAGGTTCGCAACTTACGACCCATAATGAAAGCATAATATATTAAGATGCAGTTTCTTGACTCCGTTGCTAAAACAAAATGAGTACTCTATTAGCTACTCAACCAGGGGATCTTGATCTGACTGTCACTTAGGAATTTGTTGCGGGAGCCTCGATTTTGGCGAGAAAATGGCAAGACCACATTAAGCACTACGATCATTTTCGCGAGCAGTCTCTCTCCATTGTATCAGATTTGGGCCCTCCATTTGTGGAAGGTTATCACCATTGTATCAGATTTGGGACCTCCATTTGTGGAATTTTAGGGGAATGAGCCAGTAGGTTGAATTATATGAGTCAAAGGTTGTGGTTGGGGCCTATTGGGCCCTTCGGTTTTGAAGAAAATATGATTTTTTGGAAAGGCTAAAGTTTTGTGGGTAATTGCAATAGTCTGACGAAATATTAGAAGAAACAGAGAACATTTAGGATAAGAGGAAAGCTAACTACAAGTTTTCTAGCATTGAAAATAGAGCATGCACCAGCTGGACAAGCAAGTGGAAAAATATAGAATCTTTGAGTGCATGAAAGGAGAAAGAGAGAAAAACAACAAAAGAAGAATTAAGAAAATAAAACAACGGAATCAAGAAGTCAAGAAGTGCCTAAGAGAAAATTAGAAATATGGGAATATGTAATGGGAAAGGGTTAGATGTTAGTAATGTTGTGGGATGTTAGACTGTTGTTGCTAGTATTATTGTTGTTTTCTTTATGTTATCAAGCTATCACCATTGTTGTTATTGAGTCTGGTGGGATATGCTATTATATTGTGTTTTTTGGGAATAACTATGCTTGCACAGTAGCAATAGAGACGGTAGAGAGTATTGGAGCATGGAGAATAATGTATAACCTATGATAGAAGGATATACTCATAGGATCATGAATCTTGAGATACTGATAATACAAGAGATCGTTTGGGCCCTAAAATTTTGGTTATGATGTGTATGTATCTGTAGTTTCTTCTTTTCACATTTACTTTTATACTCTATATTTTGTATTTAACCATGAATTCATATATATGGACTTGTATGTATGTTGTGCAACCTGGTTAATCTAATGTTTATGCTATTTTAGACTCTTTGTGATATAATTCTTTATATTTTAAAGCATGAATTTGCATTACGTTGCACTAGAACTGGTGATGCACCCTCTTTGATTCACTTCACCTCAATTTCCAAGTACCAACACAATCAAATACCTCAATATACAATAGAAAACATAGATATATTATGGATGAAGTAAAATTGTTGCAAGATAACGGTTTATAACACACAATAGTATTTTGTAACAACCACAAGAAATTCGACTCAAAATTACCAGGGAATACAGTGAAAACTTAAAATTTATCAAGTAGATCATTTAGCACTTATCCCAAGAAATTTATGAGTATGTTAGATAGAAATTAGAGTGAATTATGCAACAAATTACATGAGTTAGGATGGTTGTAGCAAAGATTTGCAACAACAAAGAGATAATTAGTAAATTAATCTAAGCTAAGATTAGAAAATCTTAGTAAAAGCCTTAGAGAGTAAAGTTTGAGAGTTGGTTTGATCAAATCCTTCACAAGAGAGAGAGAGAGAGGGAGAGAAAGTAAACTAGTTCCTTTAGTGGCTATGGATTCATTTACAACAACAATATAACTTTGAGAAATAATGATGATAATAATTTCCTAAGGATGATGAGATGAAGTTTGAGGTGCTATCACCTAAGGGCCTCAAGCTTCAAGTTTCAAAAGATGAATTTTTCTAGAGAAAAAGATCTTTTGGGATCTAGCAAATTCTTCTTCTTCCTTAGACTCTTGAAATACATAACAACAAGTTTCTAGAACAAGACTCATAAAGTGCTAGCACTTTAAGGATTTAGGAGCCTACTCTAGATAATATTCTCTTAACAATTAAATAGGTGGAGTGATATAAATAGAGGAGGAAACACCTTATTCTCCTCTCCCATGGTTTTACGAAAGAAATATCAAAATATTCAATATGAACAAGTAAAGTTTACCATAAACATTCAATGCATGAAGTGAAATTGAAATTTTTACTTCACCAAGAATGATCAAGCACAAACCCTAGTTGCATAAATTTCCACCAAGAAGTATAGAGACATCCAAAAATAGCTCCTCCAATCCTAGCACATGAGTAAAAGAGACCAAGTATGCTAAAGAGGGAGAAAATTTCAGACCCGAGTCCTTTTGTGTTAGGAAAGTTATCATTAAAAATGAAAATGGCAAGGCCTTTATTTATATGAGGCCCTACAAATGTTGGTTGTGGAGCTTGATTATCTTCTTTATTCAAAGGTCTTGTTTTCAATCATGTTTGGACCCCATTTCCTAACAAGGGGGGGGGGGGTAGCGAAAATATTTGGATCCCCCCCTTGGCAGGGGATTTGGGGGAAGCACCCCCGAGGTGAAATTTTGGGAAAAATTTCCTTGTAAAATATTGTTTTTCGTAGTCAATCTAGACCGTTCATTATAAGGTCGCAGATATGACTGTCGAAGTTATGTTAGGGTTTTTTTTTGTTTAAGGAAATCATATTTTATGAGGGAATTTTATTGCGGATGTGTGTTATGGATAATATTGTATTATGAGAGAGGAAATTATGAGAGAAATAAGAGGGCTTTACAATAGGTGTGTTGTAGGTTCTATCCCTTCATTTGTTGGATAATAATGAAGGAAGGACCTAACAATTTATCTGGTGGACATATCCCACACTGGGTGAACCATGTATATTTATGTCTCTATTGTGTATCTTATGTGTTTTATTTCCACATTTGTTTTATTTTATTTCTCTGCAATCCTGCTTTTATAACAACAACCATACTTGTCCACTTTAAAGGTCAACTTTAAAATATAAAGAGGGTCGACCTCATAAAATTTTCCCTTTCAATTACATAAAATAACCCTAAAACAAGGGTGAATCCATCCCTTCTAAGGTGATGTTATGCTCCATAAAGGTGACATTGAGGTAGAAGTGTGAAATGCTAGGCCTCCAAAGTCCTTCCATCATGCCACATATGCAAAAACATCACCTCCTAACCCTCATCCATCAAGCTCTAGTATCCTCCATGACATCATGAGCTAGGTGGTTGACATCCAAGCCTCCAAAGGATAACGTCCAGGTGGAAATAGGTGGGAGATTGTCTCTTAGCCATGCCAGAGTGCCCCCAAGTGCAATGATCTCCTCCTTCAAGGTACACATGATCATCACAAGGTTTTCCCAGACGTGGGGTCTAGCACCCATCCTTGGGCTCCAAATCCCTCATGAAGGTTTGAACACAATCATCTCCTCATGAATACATGTCCACCAAAAAATCTCCTACAAATACAAATAGATGCACCCTCCAAGGGTCCATAAGTCACAATAATCATGCCAAGTAATACACATATAATAATGGAACCACCCAAACATGTGCATAAAAACCCCCTTTTCAAACAAAACAAATGCTCAAAGACCTTATACAATTTGTCAAATTTAGGTGTGGGAGGGGTGTCAAGGCATCCTATTGGGTCAGTCAATCCTCAATTCAAAGGTGTTTCCCAAGGGAAACCTATCTAAGTCATGTGTGAGTATGAGGTGGAGTGGGGTAAGACTTATGGGTATGGGGCTTCATGACATATAAGGTCTCGTATTGTCTCATTTTATGGGTGCCTTTGTTGAGGGATAGCCACATCCTTTTCCTCTTTTTGTTTTTAAACAATATTTTTCCAAGCCCTTTATTAGCCATTTATTTTGCATGTTTT
>JZKD02S1675766.1:150816-188197 GCA_000966675.3 Picea glauca
CAAGAAGTAAAGAGACATCCAAAAATTGCTCCTCCAAGCCTAGCGCATGAGTAAAAGAGACCAAGTATGCCAAAGAGGGAGAAAATTTCAGACCCAAGTCCTTTTGTGTGAGGAAAGTTATCATTAAAAATGAAAATGGCAAGGCCTTTATTTATATGAGGCCTTGCAAATGTTGGTTGTGGATCCTGATTATCTTCTTTATTCAAAGGTCTTATTTTCAATCATGTTTGGACCCCATTTCCTAACAAGGGGGGGGGTGGCAGTGAAAATATTTGGATCCCCCCCTTGGTAGGGAATTTGGAGGAAGCGCCCCCGAGGTGAAATTTTGGGGAAAATAGCCTTGTAAAATATTGCTTTTCGTAGTCAATCTAGACTATTCATTATAAGGTCACAGATATGGCTGTAGAAGTTATGTTAGGGTTTTTCTCCGTTTAAGGAAATCATATTTTATGAGGGAATTTTATTGCGGATGTGTGTTATGGAGAATATTGTATTATGAGAGAGGAGACTGTGAGAGAAAGAAGAGGAATTTACAACATGTGTGTTGTAGGTTCTATCCCTTCATTTGTTGGATAATAATGAAGGAAGGACCTAACAATTTATCTGGTGGACATATCCCACACTGGGTGAACCACGTATATTTGTGTCTCTATTGTGTATTTTATGTGTTTTATTTCCACATTTGTTTTATTTTATTGCTCTACAATCCTGCTTTTATAACAACAACCATATTTGTCCACTTTAAAGGTCAACTTTAAAATATAAAGAGGGTCGACCTCATAAAATTTTCCCTTTCAATTACATAAAATCAATTTTACATAAAATAACCCTAAAACAAGGGTGACTCCATCCCTTCTAAGGTGATTTTATTCTCCATAAAGGTGACGTTGAGGTAGAAGTGTGAAACGTTAGGCCTCCAAAGTCCTTTCATCATGCTAGATATGCAAAAACATCACCTCCTAACCCTCCTCCATCAAGCTCTAGTCTCCTCCATGACGTCATGAGCTAGGTGGTTGACATCCAAGCCTCCAAAGGATAACACCCAGGTGGAAAGAGGTGGGAGCTTGTCTCTTAGCCATGCCAGAGTGCCCCCAAGTGCAATGATCTCCTCCTTCAAGGTACACATGATCATCACAAGGTTTTCCCAGATGTGGGGTCTAGCACCCATCCTTGGGCTCCAAATCCCTCATGAAGGTTTGAACACAATCATCTCCTCATGAATACATGTCCACCATAAAATTTCCTACAAATACAAATAGATGCACCCCCCAAGGGTCCATAAATCACAAGAATCATGCCAAGTAATACACATATAATAATGGAACCACCCAAACATGTGCATAAAAACCCCCTTTTCAAACTAAACAAATGCTCAAAGACCTTATACAATTTGTCAAATTTAGGTGTGGGAGGGGTGTCAAGGCATCCTATTGGGTCAGTCAATCCCCAAGTCAAAGGTGTTTCCCAAGGGAAACCTATCTAAGTCATGTGTGAGTATGAGGTGGAGTGGGGTAAGACTTATGGGTATGGGGTTTCATGAAATATAAGGTCTTGTATTGTCTCATTTTATGGGTGCCTTTGTTGAGGGATAGCCACATCCTTTTCCTCTTTTTGTTTTTAAACAATATTTTTCCAAGCCCTTTATTAGCCATTTATTTTGCATGTTTTTCTAATTTGAAGACAATAAGTGGCACTAAAAGGAAATGCATATCCCACATATGCTCTACCTTGGCTTGCATGATTGATTAGTTAGTTAGTTATTTTATGGGTCCCTCATTTTTTGAGAAACGTTTCATTGTTCTCAGGATCTCATGGTTATATTTTAATGCATGATGTTTTTACTAGGGAACCTCCAAGCATAATGGCCCCTTCTTCCCATGAAATGTGGTACATTCCCTTCTTGGGTCAATAATCCCAAAAGCCCGAAATATGAGGAGACAGAATGGAAGAAGTATGGAAAGTGATAAGTATGATCAGGAATGGTACAATGACTCTTCAAGGAAGTCGTCTAGTAGCACCCCATTCCTAAGGGTGACCAACTTACTAGGACGTGATGAAACCCATCAAGATTAAATAAGGAAAAGAGTATAATTTCCAAGAAAATGTTCTTTAATTAAGAAAGGATTCTTTGAAACATATTCAAATTATTAAATTATTAAAGTGACACTCACCATGAAACTAGACTTATTACCTCATAAAGAAAGACCTTCTATCATTTAGGGCCAAGCCAGTGTGATGGATGTTGCTCTACTATTGGTGATGAATGATGGTGTGAGTCAAGATAGGAGGGGCTCTATGGGGACATACTAGTCAATTTGTCTCTCAAAAATCCATGTCTACTACATGTGGGCCTCAATACATGATCTCCTTAGTTACCCCTAGCCTAGGGGGTAAAATTGACAATTTCTACACTTCTTAAAATATCAATTGGTTGAACAAATATTTGATTTGAAAGTTTTAATAAGTTCTTAGATTCGAATAAATCAGGTTTTCCCATATTGATCCATGATTCCTTTGGGAGAATGTTGAAATGTGATCTGAATTTGATCGCTACTTGAGGAATCATGAACCCTTCAACTTCTATGTGGACTTGTGGGTCATAATCATCATGGATATTGTCTTGTGTGAGTTTCCATAGGTTCTTGCATGTTTTTCATTCCTCTTTTCACTCTTTAAGGATGTTTAACAATTCTAGCAATACGACGATTGATTATTCTTGTTTTAATAGATTAAGGAATTAATTCAATAATGCATCCTTCATTCCATATTGGTACTACTTTTGTCAGTGTTCTTGTGTATTATCTTCATATTCTATATTATTGATGAAGACAACCACCTCTCTCATGAATTGTGTTTCCTTCTGGGGATTTGGGTACAAGTTGTCTTTCCATGTAGGCTTTATTTGTTGGTACATTTCCTTCCTGTTCCACTGTAGATCTAGTGATGACATTTGATTTCTTGGAGTTTAGGACTTCATGCTTGGGCATTCTTTGCAAGAGACTGATGGTTCTCCTATTTCTTCATTTTTCTAACATAATTTGGAATTCTTCTAGGGAGTGATTGTTGACTCTATATACATTACAAAATTTACGATTCATTCTTTCCTTCAAGGGACAATTAGGGATTATGTGGTCTTCTTTAAGGAAATTAAAGAAATAGATATTCTTAGGTCTTCCTTGACCACATCCTCCACGTCTTCCATCACCTCCATAGCCTCCTTGATATACCCCTCATCCTTGATATCCACATCCTCTAATTCCTTGTCCTTGGTTTTGATCTCTAGCTTGAGTATGATAGAAAATTTGATATTTTGGTTGAGTTCGACCATTATGTTGACATTATGTTGTATTGTGGGTTGACTCTTCATAGATAACACACCATTTTGAATTTGTGTTCTTCAAATTATTTGGAAAATATTTTATAATGTGGTTAGTGATGATTTAATATATTTCACAATAGTATTTGGTTTGAAACCATTTGATATATGGTTCTCTTTCATTCACCTCATGGTACTTGCAACAGTTCTTAGTGTGTCATTCGTTCATACAAAAGGTGCACCATAGATCACTTGTTCACAAGGAAAGATCCGGCAATGATTTTTGCAACATCTCCAATTTTTCTTTGACTCTTTTATCTGTGGATGGTGTAGTCCATTCATCATCAGACTCAATTTTATTATCTTTTTATAGAGAATATTCACACGATTGAATTTCATGCATCTTCAATGGTGCCCTGATTTTTTGAAATAATCCTACCACAAACCCCTGCACTAGAAATTCTTTGTCAATCGTATATGGGATTTTACTAAGTAGGTCTCTTAACCTTTGATCATATTCACTTCTGCATTCTCCTAGCATCTACTTTATTTCTTTCATTTTTTTCACAACCAAGTGTTTTTTATCTTGTGTTTTGAAGAATGATAATAAATTACTCTAGATTTTTATCTTCATTCTTGTTTACTTATCTATGAAGTTCATGAACCATATGAGGGATATTTTTCTCAGGGCCCTAACAAACTATTATATATGCTTCATTTCATTTGTGACATCCATGACAACCTATATTTTCTTGCATATGAACCAATATCTCATGGGGTCCTCATCCACTTCATACAAAGGTGGGTCATAATTCAACATTTTTTTTGTGAAAGGGGGTTTTGAATTTGATTGGAGGATTGTTGGTGTGATAGATTGCATTGATTTTTCAACTAACTTCATAAACTACTCATTGGTATTTATTCAACTGATAGTGTTTTGACTGGTTGTGGGGTTGTCTCTATCTAATAAGATTGATCTATATACTAGATAAAACTTCTTATTTTGGTCACATCTATTCATCACAACCATCATTTGAGATTTTTTTTTCTTCTTCGGTTATTAAATTTAGTAGGGAGGGGTATATGTGATACCCTCAATGTGTATGAGTATATCATTGTCACTCTTTTTGGTTATGATGATTACCCAGTTTCCTTTGGTATTGGGAATTTGAATGCAAGTTAACATAGGGAATGGTCTGGGAAAGTCTCTCTTCTTGACAGTCACTCTCAGTAGTGGTCAAGAAGACTGGTATGCCTCACCGGACAGTCATTCTTTCAAAGCTCACAGTTGTGAGCAATTTCGAAGAATGGTCTGTTTTGGAGGTTGGTGCAGGACAGTCATTTCCTTAGGAAATGGTCCAGACATTCATTCCCTAGGGAATATTCATGCTCTCCGGGTTGCACTTTGTTTAGTGATGGAGGAATGGCCCAGACAGGCAAATGGTCCAGGATCATCAATTAGGGACAGGCATTCCCTAGGATAGATTCATTCTCTCAAGGTTGCACTTTTTTTAGTGCTGAAGGAATGGCTGAGATAGGTGAATGATCTAGGGTCAGAAATTGGGACAATTATTCGTCCTTGCTTGAGAAGAATACTCTAGATATCTCATCATTGATGTTTTGCCTTTTGAGGGCATATGCTCTTCCAAATATCACAGATGTGAGTGGAAGAATGGCCCAGATGATTCAGTTTATATCATAACAATGTTTTCTGTGCAGGTTGATATCAAATGATATGATTGTTATGGAGACTGTATGTCTCCGGACAGTAGATGTATACTACTGTGGTGGATGTGTTCCACTGATTGTGACTATATGTCACTGATAAAGTATCTGTGTGCTACTTGGTGTGGCAGTGTACCACTGGATTGTAGTTGTGTGCTACTATGGATAGACACAGTTGTGTTCTATTGAATGAAATTATTTCGATCTCTTTGAATACTATCAGTAGTGTTGGAAATGATTATCAAGTAGATGGATGATCAATGGATAGAGATTTCCCAGACTGAAAATGGTTCAGAACATTTATTCTTCTAGGACATATGTCCGGATAAGAAGAATGGCTCTTGTATCACTCTGTGGAGTGAGTGACTTATCCAACATCATGTTTAATTACTCAGATGGAGTATGGTTTCGAGAGATGATGCAGCTGATGACACTGATAGTGATTATGGTGCTCATGATATAGTCATGAGATAGTCTATACGAATATGTTGATGCTATCAGGTAAATGGTATGTTTGTGCTCAAGACCATTACTTTCAAATACCTCCCTAGCTAGGAGGGAGTGTTGATATTATGGTAGCCGTGAGAGGTATTTACCTCCACGTGTAAACCTGATGAGAATAGAATATTTCGGGAAGCAAGAAGAAACCCTAATTAGTTGGCTAATAACCCTAGAAGACAAGTCGGCTCAAGAGAATGACTTTTATTAGGTTATTATCCTCCAAGAGAAGAAGTCAGCTAAAGGAAATGTTATATAATAAAGAATTAGTACCCAGAATGAGAATTCGTCCCAGGCAGTCTGCTAGAATTAGTATAAATACAGGAGGCCAGTCTTCATTCTAGCTAGGATTCTCAGAACTGTAGAAGCAACATTTGTGCACACTACAGTTGGCCAGTTTGTGTGCAAGTCTAGAGGAGAGTTGTCATTGCAGTTGCTGCAACTAGCAGATTTTGGTTTTGTCTTGGACTCTCTCTTGGTTATGGTTTGGACTCTCTAATCAGCTCTTGTTACTCTTTCTTGGTGCGCTATCCTTGGAGAAATATGTGCCACCTTTGTTTGGCTATTTAATAGCCTAGGGTTTTCTTCTGGAATGATTCTTTGTCAAGGTTAAGGTGCTTGGGGTGGCTTCGGCCTATGGTTGGGTGACAATAGTGATATTGTCTATGGTTAAACTAGCACATCCATTATATTCTAACACTTCTTTTGCAGTCTTCTCTGCTACACTTATTTATTTTCGATGGGTAGATCAACTCGATCCCCCATGTTGTTTTCTTTTCTTGCAGTATTAGCTTGCCACCCTACTATAGAATCCAGTTCTATAGTCTCATCACTGAGTTGTTGCTCAGCTATATCCTCTAACAGATTTCCTTCTATCGTCTCTTCTGCTGGCATATCTCCAACTTCCTCCATCTTCTCATCATGTTGGCATGTCTCCTCTGGCATGTCTATCTTATGGCAGTCATATTCTGGTTCTGGATTGTCCAACCAATCCTCCAGAATATTCAAATCCTTTTCCCATGGAGTGAGCATCTTAACTACATTCTCTTCTACTTTTGTGGGAGCAGACATCAGTATCTTCTCCTTTTCTTACTCTATGGCAGTCTTTGTTTGTTGTCCTTCTGTTGCTACACCTGCAACACATACTCTAGCCTCAACTGGGCTACTTGGAAAGAATATCTCAATCCTTCCAATGATAAGAATACATTTCTGACCCTCCTCCATCAACTCTCCTTGTTGATATGAACTCTCAGCTGAGTTCGTCTCTTCTCCCTTGCCCACCTGGAAATATGGGATTTCTTTTCTACCCTCCTAGAAGTTTATGAGATCCTCCAATGATCCCATCTCATTTCTCACTTGGCAATCTGAAATTTCATTACTGCCCACCTGACAGTCTTTGAGATCAACCATTGACCTCTTTCCATTGCCCACCTGACAACTTGAAAGTCCACTTCTGCCCTCTTGGAATTATTTGAGATCATCCACTGATCTCTTATCCTCATCATCACTAAGACTCTTCCCAGTTTCTAGCTCATAGATGTGAACCACTTCCTCTATTTCACTGAGAGTTTCAATTTCCCTAATCCATTTCCTCAACTCCTGGCGCTAGCTTCTAGCCAACAATTTCTGAACAGGCCATTTTTCTTTCCTCTTCAGAGACCATTCATACCTCCAGCATGTCCTCACCTCCTACTGCATATTCATTTCTAACCTATCCATTTCTTCCCTTATCTCACTGAGCTCTTTATCCATCTCATATTTTCTCTTCTATTAGTGGTACTTAACTCTTCAGAGCTCTGATACCATCTGATGGTATTAGAATATATCTTATTTAGTCTCTTCCCTCATTGGCCTACAGAAATCAATTTTGTGCAAGCTCTGATACCACCTGAAGTAGTGCCCCCACCTCAGCAGGGTCTGATGACTTCCCAATCTATGCATCTTCCTCTATTCTTGAGCTGAAACAACTCTTCAGGTCCTTGCTAGAACCTTCACAAAACAAATTCATAGGTCCTCGTGAACTTCACCTGCGTGAATTAGCACCGAGCATAAAGTTCCCTCACGTGACCACTAACTATGACCACACGCCTTTTCCAAGGGTGCTTCATGAATTCAGGCCTTGGACAATTTTGTTGTTAGACACTATGACTCTTCTTATCCCCAAACTCTAAACTCGAGCCTAGCAGATGCTAGCTACTCTCTTTATCCTCCATCGATGTGACCTCCAACTATGACCTATGGTCCACTTCCAAGCACTTCGGGACTTCGTGTCTCTGAATATTGAAAGATTGCTTGTCTCCCTTCTTCCGAAACCCGAACTAGTGATTTATTCGGGACCAGATCTACGGTCCATGCTCTCCTTCTAGCCAATGGCTGTGATCACCTTTGTGAAATTGGATTTCATGAGTTTTCACTCTTCTCCTTGGAAATATTTCGAAGTTTGATTCTTTGAAATATCGGATCTGCTTCCACCTTTCAACCCCAGATCCAATGGTTGTTGATCCACATGCTCATATCCAATGCTTGAGATCTTTCCTCCTCCTATGCTCTCTTCTGGGTGTCTGGCCATGAGATTCGACGACCAGATATCTTCCTCTATAGTTTATTTGACAATAGTTGTCGATCCTCCTACTGAGATTTTTCTTTCTCTCGAACTTAGAAGAATTTAAATATTTCAAAGGCTTCACCTTTGAACTACCTCTCGTGAGCCTTGATGTATTGGGTCTCGACGGTTTTTTCCCTCCTGAGATTTTTTCAATGGAATTTAACCTCGCCCTGGCACACACTTGCGCTCTACATGCAAACTTGCACTACTCCTCCTGAGATTTTATCTTTCTCAGTCTCTAAGGGACTCAACCCTTCTGCGTCTTTCAAAATACTTTCTAGTGCCCACCTGGCACATCCTTTGCTCAACCTCCTAAACTTACGAACGTGAAAACAAGTTCTCATCACCGCACACTCCTTATTCTTAACCAACCTTCAACCAGTTGTCTTTCAACACTTCGTCTGAGTGTTGGCCTGGTTCACTCCTTGCATAGGTTTTCCTCCAGAGTGTTCAAGAACTCTGTTTCACCTTAAACTTCAACTACTCAGACCTCGAAAGTCTCTGTCCCTTTCACTCCTCAAAGGGATACAAGTGCCCTCCTGACAACTTCCACTCAAGCACTCCTTGTTGAGCTTACAAAGTTTTTAGTAACTCTGTGAGTGTCTTCTCCTTGGCACTTCTCTTCTGGAACTTGAAAAAAAGTTATCTTGTGCACTCTTTGCACTCATTCGATGCCTACCTGGTAGAGCTCTACAGAATCTTCAACAATTTTGTCTTCTCCTATGTGCTTTCTCTGCATAGTCCCTCCTCTAGAGTATTCAATAACTCTTAGGTTCCTTGAGTCTGTGAATTCTTTTGGTGTGCCCTCCTAGAATGTCCTTCCCTGAACCCAGTTCGAGATTCATATGCGCACTCCTTTCACTGGCTACATAGTTTTCAACACTCTGTTGTGCACTCCTTGCACAACCTAAAGAACCCAAAAACAATTTCAGCAAACTCTCTGATAGAGAATTATATGTATCCCTGCAGATGGAAACCTATCACATACATCTACAACATATGCACATAAACACATAAAAGACACATTCAATTGCATAAACACACAGACAAATCATGGGTAGTAATAACTATTTTATATTAATATATGAATGTCTGTACAATGTTTACAAAGATTGGACTACAATAGAGTCTCAGTTCTCTCCTCTCTTGATCTCTCCCCTCACTCATCTCCTAACATGTTATTCTTAATGAATTTTGATCCAAAATATCTTTTACAAAAGGGTTCTTCTCGAGCTCTCCCTCCATCTACCTACTCTCGTTAATTACAATGAATTTACATTCAATGGTTGTCTATTCCGGATCAAATCTAGATCTCATCATCCTGCCATCCATTAAAGGTGACCCTATCACCTATCTTCTCAAAGGCATGAATCGGCTCTACCAAGCCTTACAAACATTTAATTGCATTTAATACATTTTGAAATTTTAAAATGAGGGCAAAATGAGAGGGTTGGCACCTCTCCCCTCCTTGAATGTGCTTTGATGTGCTGGCTAGTTGGCGCATTGCTGAGGTGGAGTGATGCTCTTGCATCAAACAAACAAGATAACTTTGAAAGATTATTTCTTTTAATATCAAAAAGAGAATTTGATAAGTTGATTTCAAATATCTTATACTCAAAACTCAGAGTTATAAAATACAATCAAAATCAACTCCAAAATAGATCTTTAGTTTTTCTCAAAACTGATAAAGTATTTTACAATATTAGAAGTTTAAAGGCGTTTGTCCATGTATGGACTGGTATTGAGGCTCCCATGAACCATAAATTATATACAAGAAATATGAAGAAGAACATGTAAATCTAGGACAAAGAACAAACAACAAGATATGGAAAGAAAAAAAGGAGAAATTATCATAATTCGATTATGCTTTTCTAATAAAAGAATAAATACAACTGGATGAATTCTGAAAAAGAAAGAAGAATGTGATAAGTATGGGTTTACTATGATGGAATCTCTCTCCTTGTTATTTTCTGCTCGTTTTTCTTTTTACACTATTCTTTGTTGTTGTTGGATGGTTGGTTTTGATAGTTCCCAACTGATCTTCTTCGGTTATTTTTAACAAGGCATGTTTTAACCATTCTTCAATATAATCCTTCATTGGGGAAACATTAATCTCTTGTCTAATCCTTATATCAAAAAAATTACTTTCCATCTCCCTTAACTCAATTGATATTTGATGTAATGAAGTTTCGATATACTCATGTTTGTTTGAATAACTAACCAACCAATTATCAATTTCATCTTCATTATATTCTTTTATACCATTGAACTTTTCTGCGGACATGCTTTTGATTATTTCCACATGTTCCTTAATTTGATCCCTTGTAACAAATGAATAGTTTATAATTAAGTGAGGGTCTTGTACTTCTTCGGTGTTTCCAACTAGATCAATTTTAGTCAATTTTTGATACAAAGAGTTCTTTTTAGAAAGTACTTCATTACATTCTTCCAGCAGTTCCTTCAAAGTTTGTATTTTCTTAATACAACATGCTTTAAGTTTCCTTACCCTGGCTTGAGAAGGAAAATTTTCTTTCTTTCTTTTCAACTATGTCATGTTCATGATCTTCAAAATAAAAGTAGTGACTACATCCTTGTAGAATCCTTCTTCATTCTCATAATCAACCTAGAGATAAATCTTTGAAACTGTGCAATTTTGAACTAAAAGTCATAATATTATTAATGATATCCTAGGCTTCAAGGACAAGAGAAATCATCTTTTTGATGTTTTCCTCAACACATTTTCTCACTACAACAAGTAAACTAGGTGTGCCTCTCCACTTATAATTGGATTTAGGCAGACCGTTAGGATTCATCCCGAATTTGACAAAAGCAAGTCGTCTTGCAAATATTGGAGGTGGCATCAAATCATTTTCCAATTCTCTGACTTTATTTTTTCATTTTTCATTTTTTAATCTAAGGAATTTCTAGTGACCATACTGATTTTTGAAAGTTTGGATGTTGAAGCCCCTTTTAAATCCATTGTTGAATCTTTCACCCTTTTTCCTCTTCCATTTACACTTTCAAACACCAACTTTTTTATTTCTTTCTCAAATGATGCATTGTGGAGTGTTAATGACTCTTCAACAAAAAGGCTTTCTTGGACAATTAACTCCTTTTCTGGTAGAGTTTGTTGATTAATTGGTTTGGTTGTCATTGATGTCAACCCTTGAATAAAGTCTGGTAGAAAATTTCGGTAGTCCCAACAGTATATTTAAGAGAATTAAGCTTGATTGATGTATAATGGTATGAAGATTAATATATTTTCAAGTAATACTATTCTAGATGGATAGTGCATGTCATGCCATTTCCGGTGATATGTGGAACATCATATAACTCCTCACGGTTATAGAGTTATGGCCTTGTGAAGTTGGAGAACCCTCATGAGTTATCTAGAAGGTCAAAGAAGTCAAAGTATTCAAGAAGCTCCTAGAAAAATGTTGACTAATAAAGTGGGTGAAACTAGGAGTTAATCATGGGTTAAGTTGTTGCAATAATAAAATAATTAAAAATAAATTAGTTGCAACTAGAAGTGGAGAATTTACTAATTGTAGAAAAGTGGGTTAGAAGTGGACAAGTGGTTAGAAGTGGGTTAGCCCTAAAATAAGGAAATTGGGTTAAGTTTTTTAGAAGGTAACCCCTTGAGGAAGTTACATGGAAGTATAAATAAGAGAGAAAGGCTCTCCTATTAGCACCTATTGAGCACATTGAATATCTATTATTTTTTAAGGTTTATTGTAGATACTCATTGATACATCTGAATTTGTGCAAGTCTGAGGTAACACGAAGGGTTAACAACGAAAGTTTCGGAATTGCAGAAAATACTGAAAAAAAAACACTATTTTTTGAGGTGTACATGGGCTACAATGGAACAGAGCATGTGCATATGCATTATGAAAGAGAGATGATCCATGTTGATGATCCATCTCCACACAATGTTTTCTAGCACCTCAAGTCTCAATGAAGACCACACTTGGACCATTCACCTCCACAAGTACACCCTTGTGAGTAAATCTCACCATAGGTAAACCCTTGTGAGTGAATCTTCCATTATCTATTGGTTAAACTACCAATCCTAGGAGAATGACGTAAAATTCTATATGACACATGGAAGCACCTCAATCACCTCGATTCCATTGGAAAAATCCTATAAGTAAGGACTACACTTGTTCCCATTTACCCTGGAAGAAAATGTATCCTTCTCCCTAGGCCATATCTAGGACAAGGTTTTCCCAATGCTTACTTAGGCCACTCACCACCACAAGTACCCCCTTGTAAGTGATTGTCACTTAAATTTAAACCCATGTAAATTAATCTATCATTCTCCACTAGTTAAACTACTAATCCTAGGAGAATGATGCCCGATGAAACCACACAATGGAGAAACACAAGCACCTCCAACCTTTTGTCCTTCAAAGACTGCACCTGGGCCATTCACCACTGGTACACACTTGTGAGTGAATTTATGCTTGATGCTTCCTCCTAGAGAACCATCAACACCTTGAGTCTTTTATCCTTCAAAGACTACGCCTAGGCCATTCTCTACTAGTGAATTCACCATGGCCAATCCTGAGAGAATGTTTTCCCGACATTGCTAAAAAATTAACACTTCCTCTCAACGAGGGAGACATTATGCATCATGCCAAGCTTGTCCTTGATGTAAACAAAATTCACTTTAGACAAAGGCTTGGTGAGGATTTCTATTATATTCTCATTTGTGGATATGTGCTACCACTCCCTTCTGCATCATGTCTCAGATGAAGTCCAACAAGAATATTTCAAAGTTTCACCACTTCACGACTTGGGACACTGGATGCGATATATTTTTCATCCATTGTATTGAGTGCTACAGAAACCTGCTTCTCAGCTTATCCTCGAAATCATCAGTGATCCCAGGTAGCACCTTAATTTTCTCAATCTATCCACTACACTCCCTACTCAATCAGAATCTGTATATCTCTACAGCCTCACTTCACCATCTGAGACATATCTCATACCACATGCTTTTTCGCAACCCAATGGAACTACCACGGATCATCTGTCTACTAGCTTAGGATGATCATTGCAAATCAACTATCCACCCTAGTGTTAACCAGGTATAACAAGGATCCAATAAACCTCTTATATATTGTGGGATCCACCAAATATTAATCTGAAGTAGAATCACTCAACTTCTTCATATTTGTTTCCATGGGTGTAGACATGGATTTTCATTCCATCATATTGAACCTCATTTGTATCCCATGACTAAGGAACATTTAATCTTATCTATGTCACACCTCTAATCCCAAGAAATAGTACATTTGGACAGGATCCTCCACCTCGAACTCTAAGGCCAACTCCATATTTCACTGAAACAAACTCTTTTGTACAGTCTTCTTCATTTGTTGCTTCCTCCATGACCAAGGAAAAATCAATACCCTAGTCCTCTTGACTGGATGCCTCCTCTATCACTGTAGCAAATTCTTTTGAAACAATTAAATCCTCCTAGGATGTCTCACATCTCCTAGAATCCTCCTGTGTCTGAATCTTTTGTCTGGACTCCTCAACTCATGATATATGTCAGTCAGTCTTGGAATATGTCTCTCTCCCACCTAAACCTAAGGGTGAACTCCATATGAATGATCATATCTCCCTCTCATCCAACTAACTCTCTCTGATATCAGGCACACTCTGAGTCTACATGCTCCCTCTGAGTCTGTACAATCTCTGGAGCCATCTACTCCCTTTTCATTTTCTAACCTCCTTTGAAGTCTGATATCCTATGAACATTCCTGGGAGTTTTCTCCTCCCTACTGGATCCTAAGGGATAACTCCCTATGAACTCTGGCTCCTTCTGAGCTAGTACTTGGTGGGGCCACCTGCCTCACCACTGGTGGACCCACCTACTTCTCCTTATAACCATGACTCTATGTAACTCGAGAATATATGAGATCATTTTCTCTCCCTAAAATTATCACTGGTAGTTGCATGCTTCTTTGCATCCTACAAAGTATCATGAATCCATGATAGCCTCTTCCTAGTCACTGCAACATCTCTAGGTAGATCCGCTATCCATGCTAGCTCAAATAACTTCTCTAGATAGTCTCAAGGATGAACAATTGGACTAGAGGGATTTGTATGGTCATCCTTCATAGCCTCCTTCTCCTCACTATCAATTTCCATATGAGACACTTTGTATCCCACAAAATTATTCATATTTCTAGGAGGTTATAACTTTGTCCTCTTCTCCTTCGGTGCATGGATGTATACTATCATATATGGACAATCTACTCCATGTCTCAAACTAGAGACCATATGACCTATTTCCACTTGCAACAGTCACTATAGCTCCCTCTCAGAGCTATCACCTGTGACCTGCCCAAAACAAGAACAAGAACAAGGACAAGAACAACACTCCTCCAGTGTTGTGACCAAGCATTCATCCACGGTAGTCTTCTTGTAACAAGAATGATATCAAAATAAAAGAACAACACTTTTCTAGTGTTGTGAGTAATCATTCCTCCACGGTAACCTACCCGAAACAAGAACAAAGAAAGAACATCTCTATGGAATTTAACCTTGTTCATGGGGTTACTAGGATAGGGAAGATATTAATTCATCTTGCAAACAAGTGCATCATTAGTATTAAACAATAATGATCATCACACCGACAATATTTAAGTTGTTACTAAGAAATAGTTCTCAATAGTAATAGTCCTCTAAAGACTTTTTTCCTAGTTACAACATTTACTTAAGATGCAACAATATAAAATATCAAACCTAATATGAAAACTCGGAGTCTTCTTCTTGTTGTTGTTCCATTTGATTTCGATTTGTCATACACTGTAGCAAATATCACTAGTGCTTCCTCTAACTCTTAGAAAGTACACCATCATTACATGAAAAAAATCACAAAATATGAAACTAAAGGTTCAATGTCCAAGAAAAAGTCAATAAGTCTGAAAAACCTATAATTTCAAATTTGACGGAATGTCATTCTGAGAGGTGCAATAGATTCGCTAGGGTAAGGTGATTTTCTCTATGGTAAAATTAGTCCCAACATCCTGTAATAAATGTTAAACAATCTTGACAAGTGAAGATATGAGCAGTGGAAAATTTCATGTGCAATGACAAATCTGAACAAAGCTCTGATTCCATGTTGATTTTTCTAATTTATAGATATGATAATTATTACCTTATGATTTCAAACATATTTGAATTCCATTGTTATCATAGAATAATTACACACTGAAAGTTTCAGCTGAAATAAAACTGTAGCGGAAATAATAGAATCATAGAGAGATAGTCATGCACAATAGACACGAGACTTATCCTAGGAAAACCCGAACTAGGGAGAAAAACCCAACAAACTTTTCTCTCGAAGAAATTTAATCCAAGTTCATAAATACATCACCAGAAAAAATGAAGAATCCAAGCACATAGATAGTTTCACACTAGTGTGAGGAATAACCCTCAAGCATGGAATATCACTAGACAAAGATAATGCAACTGGTAGTTGACAACTGGCACTGCAATTGGAAATTGGAAACTACAACTACAATTGTAACTGGCAATTGCAACTGCAATTGTAATTGGAAACTGCAACAACAACTGCAACTACAACTAGAAACTACAACTGCAACTGTAACTGGAAAGTGGCACAAAGCAACTGTGAAATGCGGACTAGAAGAGGAGAGTTGGTGAGATGTGTAATAATGAAATGACCTTGCCTTTATTTATACTGGTAGGTCCAACTTGTCATTTTTGTCTTTTAACTTTATTTTATTTCTTTTGTTTCTTTTACAAGTGTTTCTTCAATGCTTCAATGGAGCCAAATTGATCTTCTTGTCTTCTATTTTCTTCTTGTGCTTTCTGGATTCTTCTTCAATGGTTTCCTTTGTATTTTCTTATGGAGAATGAATTTCTGAAGTTGCAAAACTTCAACAACTCCTTCCCACCTGAACCTAAAGGATGACTCCCTTTGATTTGCTCAACCTTCGAAGATAACTTCTCATCATCCTTTAACAATGTGTTGCTTTCCATAGCTCACATAGGCTGGCCCTTTAGCCTATACAAGTTTCTTCCTCTAACCCAAAAAAAAAAAAATAATGCCTGAGTTAGATCCCTTCGGCTTGATCAATGCCTCTCCATCCTAGAATAGAATGTCAAAACCCTCCTTCTCAATCATTGATACTAAGAGCACATTCTTAAGTTCTAGCACCCATAGCACGTCCATCACTCTCAACATGCCTCCTGACTCCATCCAGAATGACATTGTTCCATATCCCTTTATTGCATTCTTGGTCCCCATACCAAGTTCCACATGCACATCTGAGTCAGACTCTATGAAGATATAAAACAAATTATGTGCTCTTGTCATATGAAACGTGGCCCCACTATCTATTAGCCATGCAACAGTTTATATGGTGCCAAAAAAGTCTGGGAAACAACTAATAACTTTGTTTGTTCAAACTTCTTGGAAAACACATCCATTTGAGTCTTTGTCGATGTAGCTACCTTTGGTAGTGTTACGTTCCCACCCTTCTTCTTTTTCGGAAATCGACCTGCATAATGCCCAAACTTGTGACATGAAAAGAACTTATATTTTCTCATGTCCTTTTTCTTACCATCATGAGAGGTAGACTCTACACTATAAATCTTCTTAAACTTTCCCTTCTTTTCCTAGATGACAAGAGCAAGGTTCTCATCATCATTCTTTTGATGACCTCCATTCAGCTCTTCATCTTGAAGCTCCTCCCTTTGATCCCTTTGATGAATGATGGCATGCTATGATCCCTTTGATGAATGATGTACACTACTTCATGAAGCCTTTTAATGTCTTCCTCACCAATTTTGAATTAGTCATTGTTTCCTTAATTGTAGCCATTTCATCTCAAACCTATCGGATCTAGTTCAGATAACTTGTCACCATGTCTAATCCTATCATCTCGGTGTATTTGAGCTTCTCTCTCAACACCATTTTGTGAATCTCATTCTTGATATGAAATAATCCCTTCAAAGCCTACCACATGTCCCTGTCAGTTGTCTTTATAGATAAATGGGGGATCAAATGATCCTTCACTCCATCTAGAGTTATGTACTTGGCTTCCGCATCCTTTTGATTACGGATGGTCAGTTTTGTCGCATTTGTTGGAGGAGTAATATGAGTATTAAAAAATTCCCATATCTCGTTCTCCATCAATGCCAACATGATTCTCTCCTTCCAATTATTTTAGTTGGAAACCCCATCCAACCTATCCTCAAATCACAATCTAGTTTCCATTTCCAAGATATGATTTTATAACCCTCAACCGAAACTACCACTTTATTGACCTATACGACCCCATATGCGTCTATCACCACTCGAACCCATGTATGTATGCAACCTCCCTTAATGATACCCACATATGTGCATGCCTATTCTTACTGCACCTCGTGTATATGTTCCTATATCCAAAGACGCCTACGTATGTATGTGTCTATTCCTTATGCAACATGCCTAAAACTCTGTAAAACTTCAAAACCCTAGTTCTTCCTCTGTACTATTTTTTCTCTGAAATATATCCTTCGATTTCTTCATGTTGGTTATAGATTGGATAAGATCTCCTTGTAAATATGATAGATCTACCTCCAATTGTCATAGATCTGACATATGTCTTCCTCTTAGAGAAATGGATCTGATACCATGTTGATTTTTCTCTCTACCCAACACCCGATAGTTAATTCCAAATAATTCACTTACTTAATAAAAGAACAAATGAGTAATCAACTAAACATTACAACAAAAGTATAAACAAAGAAACCAAAATCTCACACACAACACACAAATAGTTTTTGGTTAAAAAAACCCTAGAAAAACACCTAAGGGAAAAGAAGTAATTAGATTATTTTATTATGATCAAATTGGGGCTCCTGTATCAGGGATAATGAGTCACTGAGAGAAATACAACTACAGAAAAACCTGGAAAATTAAATACTACTGTATGGCCCTGGAACACCATGCTTTTCGAGGTGTACATGCCTTTCCGTATGCAAACCCGCGTATACACACATGTATCCAATGAAGCCCATGTACACACTCAGAAATATTGTACATCATACTTTGCACGATGCTACCCTTTCCTCTGGCTTCAATAAGATGAAACCCACTTACGGCCTCCTCTGATCTCTCTTCTCCTTGACATGTATGATCTCTAGATAGAATTCCTTCTCCACCTATCCAAGATATTAAATCACAGTCCTTCATGATCCAACCCTTTCTTTATCAACACTTGAATGAAATTATCTTCACCTAATCAATGAGATCTCTTCACTCATACATTATGTAAGAAAAATTCCTTCTTTTCTTCTACACTCTTGAATGACTCCACACTAGCAAAAGTCCTTCTTTGTTATCTCTGTGTAAAAGTATGACCTTGATCTCTCACCAAAAAGTTTCTTCTCCTTTACCCTATCCTTGATTTTATAAAATTGAGTTATTACCTAACCCCAATCTCCAAAGTGATTAACAGTTCAAATTACTTCTCACCTCACTTGAGATCAACGAGTATTATTTAAATCACTAATGTTAATTGAATAATTTTCCTTAAATAAAACTCAACTCCCTAATAAAAACACTTTACTTTAATAATTACTTAATTAAAGTAAAGTGTCAAAGTAGAAGGATTTCAATAGCTTCCACATGCTAGACACAAGCCAATGTGGAAGTACCTATCCAATTCTACAAGCATCAACAACAATGACAAATAAGATCATACATAAGAATGCTAAGATAACAAAGCTAGAAGAATAGGTAAAGAGCAGAAAGGTACTCTTGCCACAAACTAATGTTGACAAAGAGGAAGGATAAAACGAATTAGCTCGTTTAAAGGTAAAGGTGGTAAGGATATCAGCTATGAAAGGATCCAAACATATTGTTTGGGATAATATAGTTGCTACCATACTCAATAACTAGTCCTATTTTTCTCTAGTAGAAGATGAACCTGGGCTAGTCATTGCTACTTTTGTTGATATTAAGAAAATAGCTAGTGAGAGAAAGAATAAGCTAGAGATGGACAATGACATAATAAAGTTCTTAAATGGTAGAACAAAGCATGAGTTAAAGGAATTGAATGTTACTAACATGACAATCATTTTCATGGATTCTAAAAGAGTCCTCACAAAGAAAAGATTATTACAAAATGATGAGAATAAATCCCATCAACTTGTGGGGAAAATTGGTTCTTTTAAGAAGTTTTTTAATGATGTTATAAAGCATGGGTTGCCATATTTTTGGGATGTAAATGGAGATTTGTATACATAAAATAATTATCAAAATTTGTTAGATGCAAGGAGTGGTGGTGAAAATTTTGACAAACTGGAAGGTACTCTGAAGGGATAAGATGTAATAGATCTATTTGCAGAAGATTTTCAACTATTGGACAATCTAAATACGATCTTCAAAAATTTACCTCAACCATCATATGAGCAATATACTAATATAGATGAGGTAGTGAGGACTCTGAATGATCAGAAGTATCTAATGGGAAAAGTTTGGCATCGTATGTGTCACTTCACCAAATAATATCTTCCAAGACAAGGAGAACCAAGCAGCTCTCGATCATCCCAACAGGGGTAAAATAAATGTACAATTTTACTATGTAAATAAGCTTGTTACTAAGTAAAAACACTTCAAGAAACAAGAAAGCAAGAAGTGTTTTTTGGACAAGACAACAATTATAAAAGACAAGCGAAGAAAATCCGCTAAAGGGTTGGAATTTTAGGGATCATAGTGTAACTTGTTCTCAAAGTTTTCTAGACCAAGAGATCTCACAAGCAAGAAGCGGATTATGAGAAGAGGGCTAAGGACTTGTAGATATTTATTGACCATGAATGTATCAGACTGTAATGTTGTATTGCAATCCATTGTCATTCTCCATGCAAATCCATATATATTCTTCTAACATTGTATCTCTAATTTGATTATTAACGAAAGCCTCGGGAAACCAATTACATCATATCCATTGTAAATGTTTGGTGTTTTTATGTGATTGGAATTGATTTCGGCATAAATGACCAAATTATTTATCATTTATGTTTGATGTGATTGAATAAATGCATAAATACTATGGTGTTGTTTAATGTACCAAGCATAATGTTGTCTTCAGTTTATGTCATTCATATCTCCATACCTACATGTTTTAAGAGTTGAATTCTTAAGGCTCGACATGTTTTCTTTTTTCAAAGACTGCAAGATTTGTTCATATGGATACCTTCATGTATGTTAATTGTGTTTTCCTTCTGAGATCCATCCATCTGTCCATCACCTTTAAATTATGAAGGTTTTATACGCATGAGAAAATGCCTATAGGGTTTGAAATTCCTCTAATCATCATGTCAAGAGGGATTGTGAGGGTTTTGAGAGATTAAAGAAAAATATTATGAGAAGTTCTAGAGTTAAGATCAATCTAGGTTGTCAATGTAAATGTACTAAAAGAATAAGTAACTGAGTTGAATTTATAGAAGTTTTATTCAATATTTTATTACTAAATATATAAATATATACTCATTTGAAAATGTTGTGATTTTTTTCCCATGTTATAAGGTTTGAGGAAAAATTTTGAGTATTTCAAGGTAAACCCTAGAATCTTTAAGACATAAGTTCGATCAACAACAAGATTCAAAGCCATTACAATAATATATTGGTTAAGAGCTCAACATGATACTTGCAAAAATTCACCCTAAATGGAAAGGATAACAATCAGTCCTCCCAGACATATGAACTAAACTCAATTACCACTTTGAAAACATTATAATGTTGACATTTCCTTGGTATTTTGAATTCAATCATTGATTCTTAAAAAACTTTCAAATGACTTAAGAAATGTTGGTATGATATTTTCTCAATAATCTTCAAACTTTGATATGGAAAATATCAAAACAAATATAATTTAGTTGCTAATGATTATAATTAATTATTTATTTTACTATAAATAATTTTTTCCTTTACTTTTTAAATAATTATAATCTTTAATTTTAATAATTACATATTTTATATAAATAATTTATTTTTTTTATAATTATATTCTTTAATTTTTAAAAATTGTTTATTCAAAATTGTTTCATTTTAAATTATAAATGATAAATATATATTTTTAAAATTTCTTAAACAAATTCTAAAATATAATTATTTAAAAAAATTAAAAAAATATTCATAAAGACCATGATATTGTTTTCCTATTTTTAATTCTATGGAAAGCTCTTTGCTATTATTCAAAGTGTTGGTTGGCACTTATTTTAAATGGCAATAAGAGGTTGGAAAAGTCCCTTAGTTTTGAAGGTCACAAGGGCTTTCACAAAGTGAATGACAGTATGTATTACACTTTGAGATATTGAGGGTTGTCGTCATTTTCAATTGATAGTTAGTTTTTTTATATGAATTATATAAATTTTATAGGGTTAAAAGGTTTGGAATTTTAATATAAAAAATAAATCTTGGTTGGGTATGGGTTTTATGACTTTATTGTTACACAAATCAAGGTTAACATTATAAGATTTTTTAGGAGAGAGTATTTGAAGTTTTTTGAAAAGTTATTAAGTTGCTTTTGAAATGAAGGAATACAACTATTTTAGATATTTTCGACATTTATACTAGGTAGAGATGTGTTATGTGTGCCTATTTTCTCCAAGTTAATAATAGGGTAACCATTTCAATATATCTCAAAATGCATCCATAAACTAGTTCACATTTTAACAAGTAATGAAAAGACTGTCCAACAACACCCAAATAAATCATCAATGCAATTACAATTATAAAATTATAATCACTGTATACCAACAACAATTCCATTTTTGCAATTATAATTATAGATTTTTAATCACTATATACCAACAACAATTCCATTTTAATTATAAATACTCATTCATTTACCTAAATTTCAACATTTACACAACATAGATAACAACAAATAAATTCATCATAAATACATATGATTATATACCATTTAATTATGAATATACTAGCTCATACCCACATTCTTTTTTATAATGAATCATAAACAATTTCAATTTCAAATATAAAATTTATTTCCAAATAACATTAAATAAATTAAATATAATAATACAAAGTATTATGAATATTTACATTTAGTCAAAATAAACTAAACCAATAATATATGAGTGATTCAAGTTCATCTATAAACTTTGATTGTGTACTATATAATGAAGAATCACCTATATGTTATATTTCTCATCTAATATAACCAAAAGTATTCATAACTCAAGTCCATTTATAAACTTTGATTTTGTACTACATAGCGAAAAATCACCTATATATTATATCTCTCATCCAATATAACCAAAAAACATTCATAACTCAAATCTAAAAACCTACCATAAATTGAATTTTCTTAATATAGATATCCTAAGCATCTAAACCAACATTACGTTGACAATGAATGTTACTCTCTCAAAGTTGTCCCTACTATACAAAACACTCCTTAAAAAATCCATCCCTAACATATGTAACAGTTTGAGAAAGAAAAGTCTAAACCGCCATGGTAGACATACTATGGGAGACTTAAAATATTATGCTAATGGTAGAAAGACATAATATGGGAGATTTAAAATATTATGCTAATGGTAGACAGACATAATATGGGAGACTTAAAATATTATGCTAAGGATATTAGGAAGTCAAATTTAAAATTATATTTTTTAATCATGTTTCAAAATATAACATCCAATGTACAAGAAATGTCACCTACCACATAAAAAAATAAAATCCAAGATAATGATGCGCCACCCTAATTTGTTTGAAATTGAGCACTTGCCACGTAATAAAGTTAAAAATAAAATCAAAGATAATGATGCGCTGCCCACAAGGGAGGCTGAGGCTTGCGTATAAAAGGCTTCCTAACATAACACCTTTTATAAGATAACAAATTTGTTTTTAATTGAAAAAGGAATATTGTTTATGGAAAAGGAATGTGTTGCATATCTCTCATAAAGTGAGACAAGATTCTAAAATGTTTCTCTATGCAAGTCCACTCTATATGAATTTTTTATGTGTATATCTATGAATAACCATTAGCATGTTGTACGGTATGAAACACGTTTTTCTTCAATGGTATATATGTTGTTGAAAGATTTTTCTTCACCTTTTTTAGATAAGAATAATATTTTTATATATTATAATTTTTTATTCAAATAATTTCTATGTGTGATCAAAATGTTGAAACAATGAGAATTATGGATAGAGTTTATATGGAGAAAAGTGTGTGAGAAGCTCTATGAATTGATTTTGAGGTGAGAGAGATAAAATGATGAGGAGGTGAGAGGAATTGATAATGCACATTTGAAAAGGTGATTATTATTTACCTATAAGTATTGTGAACTATTTTTGGTGTTTATAGGTTTTTCTTAAGTGAGCTTTATATTAATGATTAAACTGTAAATCTTTGTGTCTACTAGTAGAAGAAATGACATGCCTATTATGGACTACATGTATGATTTTGTATGAAGGAGGACGTAATGTACTTAACTGGCATATTTATAGTAGAATATGAAGAATATTCATAGAAATATTAATGTAGTGGAAGCAAATACAAGAGATAATGAGATTAAACCTTTAGAATAAAACCCTCACATCGATAATTCCAAAAGAGAGCAATGTTCATGGGCCTCTTCAAGGGGGAAACCTTCTTTGAGTGTAGCTCCTATAGAACAACAATCCTTCTAACTTTAAAACATAGCCTTCTAACGTTATAAATAGTTTCTTAATAGTAAAACTTTAACTACTTGTGGTCCCATCATTAATAAGTATCAACCACCTAGTGGGCCTTATTTAATAAGAATCACCCTTTTACATTCAATAACTACCCACTCAATATCTTATGGGACTTATTCGAAGAACATGGCCTCGTATATCAATTGATAAACTCTTAAGTACTCCAAAGTAGGGAGGTGAGGGTATGACCCTAACATGCCCTCCCCCTTCAAAAGAATCATTGTCCTCAAGGTTAGAGGTGTGGAAATTATTGTAAAATCATTGTTGGCTTCCAAGAGGCACCCTTTTGTTGCATATCCTTCCACGAGATTAGATATTCCAAGATAGTGTGTTGGCATAGTTGATGCTCTCTAGCGTCCAATATTACTTCCAAATGTAGACAAATGGATCCATCTTCATCAAGTTCTAGAAGGCTAGTATGAATTCAACAATTTGACCCCATGACCTTCTTCAAATAAGACACATGAAATACTAGATGGATCTTGGAGTGGGTTGGAAGAGCCAATTTGTAGGCAACTTGTCCAATGCATTGGGTGATACGATAAGGTCCATATAACTTCAGTGAGAGATTTTGGTGGCCTTTGTCTTTGAGAGAGGTTTTCTTATAGTGTTGAAGATTAGGAAACACCTAGTCCCCTTGTGAAAAATAATGCTTAGAGTGATGTTGGTCAACATGTTGCTTCATTTGATCTTGAGCTAAAACTAGATTATCCTTAAGTGCATGGAGAATGGCCTCTCTAGTGTGAAGTGTATGATCCACTTCTTGAACCTTGGATGTACCTGGTAAATAGGAAGCAATTGAGGGGGATTTTGGCCATAGACAACTTCATATGGTGAAAATTTAGTAGCACCATGATAAGTGGTATTGTACCACTATTTTGCAATGGGTAGCCACTATGCCCATTGACAATGCTTATCTGTATCAAAGCATCTCAAATAGGTTTCCAAGAACTTGTTGACAACTTCCATTTGTCCATCAGTTTGGGTATGATAAGTTGTGATGATTTTCAATGATGTTCCTTGTAGTTTAAACAGATCCTAATAGAACTTGCTAGTGAACATGGGATCATGATTTGACATAATGGAAGTGGGCATGCCATGCAACTTAAAAATCCTATCCATGAAAAATTGGGCAACTGTGGAGGGCATAAATGGGTGGGGCAAGGTACAAAATTGAACATATTTGGAAAGGCACTCAATTACCATTGTGATGATTGATTTATTTCCAACTTTCAAGAGGCATTATAAAATCCATGAAATGTCCATGTAGATAGTGGTTTGGATTGGTAATGATTGTAATGTCATGGGAGTCTTCACTGTCTCACCATTGTTCCTTTGAAAAGCATAACATTTAGCTACAAAAATATGGATCTCATTTTTCATGCCTTCCTAAAAGAAAGAGCACTTAGCTTGTTCATAAGTTTCGTTAAGCGAGAGTGACCCACTATAGAGGGTGAATGTAACTTCTCTAACATTATCTGTTTTAAAGAAATTTGTTGCACCAAAACAATGCACCCTTTATACCACAAGGTATCTTATTGTCAAGTATATCCCTTAGGGGGATTAGGGTCCTCCTAAATCCTTTGGAAGAATTGAGCCATAGTGTCATTTTCCAACCATTCTTGTCAAGCTTCAACGAGCCAATTAAGTACAAGTAAGGATAAAGCAAAGAGAGATCCATCATCTTCATATATCCCATAAAAAGAAACAACCACCACATTCTCTTTTCCTTTCTTATATATGATATCATAATCATACATGCTAGCGGGGAATTTGACCTCGCCCTGGCGCACACTTGCGCTCTGCGTGTGAAATTGTACTACTCCTCCTAATATTTCATATTTTTGAGTCTCTAAGGGACTCGACCCTTCTGCGTCTTTCAAAATACTTTCTAGTGCCCACCTGGGACATCCAACACTCAAAATCCTGAACTTACGAACTTGAAAACAAGTTCTCAGCGCTGCACACTCCTTGTTCTTGACCAACCTTCAACTCGATGTCTTTCAACACTTTGTTTGAGTGTTTGATTGGTGCACACCTTGCACAGGTCTTCCTCCAAAGTGTTTAGCAACTATGTTTCACCTTGAGCTTCAACTGCTCGGACCTCAAAAGTCTCTGTCCCTTTCACTCCTCAAAGGGATACAAGTGCCCTCCTAGCAACTTCTGTTCAAACACTCCTTGCTGAGCTTACATAGTGTTTAGTAACTCTGTGAGTGTCTTCTTCTTGAAAGTTTTGTTATGGAACTTGAAACAGAGTTCTCTTGTGCACTCCTTTCACTCGCTCGATGCCCACCTGACAGAGCTCTACAGAATCCTCAACAATTTTGTCTTCTCCTCTGTGCTTTTTCTGCAGATTCCCTCCACCATAGTATTCAGTAAATATGAGGCTCCTTGAGTCTGTGAATTCTTCTCGTGTTCCCTCCTGGCACATTCTTCCCTAAACCCAGTTTGAGATTCAGATGTGCACTCCTTGCGCTGGCTACAGAGTTTTCAACACTCTGTTTTGCACTCCTTGTATAGCCTAAAGAACCCAGAAACAATTCCAGCAAACTCTCATATAGAGAATTCTATCTATCCCTGTAGATGGAAACATATCACAAACATCTACAGCATATGCACATCAACACATTAAAGACACATTCAATTGCATAAACACACAGACAACTCATGGGCAGGAAAAACTGTTTTATATTAATCTCATAATGTATGTACAATGTTTACAAAGATTGGAATGCAATAGAGTTGCAGTTCTCTCCTCTCTTGAGATATCCCCTTACTCATCTCCTAACATATTCTTCTTAATGAATTTTGATCCAAAATATCTTTTACAAAAGGGTGTGTCTCAAGCTCTCCCTCCATCTACCTACTCTCGTTAATTACAATGAATTTGCATTCAATAGTTATCTAGTCTGGATCGGATCTAGATATCATCAGCCCATCATCCATTAAAGGTGACCCTATCTCCTATATTCTCAAAGGAATGAATCCGCTCTACCAAGACTTACAAACATTTAATTGCATTTAATACATTTTGAAATTTGAAAATGAGGGCAAAATAAGAGGGTTGGCACCTCTCCCCTCCTTGAATGCGCTTTGATTTGCTGGCTAGCTGGCGCATTACTGAGGTGGAGCGATGCTCCTACATCATACTCCACTATTGTGAAAAAATCATGATCTCCTACTCATGAGCTTCCCAGCTCTGTTGAAATCCTCCTGGATCCCAAACTATCTTCTAGAGTTGTCCTCCTGCTCCCCTACTTTGTTGTTGCTACTGCTTCTCTGCTACTATGGAAGGATCTCTTATTCTCATCTTCCCCTTGTTGGAAGTCTCTTGTGCTAACCTCAACATCAGCCTCTTTACCTCCTCAATCACTTCCTCTAGCTCCTTTGTTTGCTGGTTCTTCTTGTTGATATTATGGTAGCTGCGGGAGGTATTTACCTCCAGGTGTAAACCTGATGAGAATAGAATATTCTGAGAAGCAAGAAAAAACCTTAATTAGTTGGCTAATAACCCTAGAAAACAAGTCGGCTCAAGAGAATGACTTGTATTAGGTTATTAGCCTCCAAGAGAAGAAGTCGGCTAAAGAAAATGTTATATACTAAAGAATTAGTACTCGGAATAAGAAGTTGGCCCAGGAAGTCTACCAGAATTAGTATAAATATAGGAGGCCAGTCTTCATTCTAGACAAGATTCTCAGAACTACAGAAGCAACACTTGTACGCACTGTAGTTGGCTAGTTTGTGTGCAATTATGGAGGAGAGTTGTCGTTGCAGCTGCTGCAACTAGCAGATTTCATTTTTGGCTTGGACTCTCTCTTAGTTATGGTTTGGACTCTCTGGTCATCTCTTGTTACTCTTGCTTGGTGTGTTATCCTTGGAGAAATATGCGCCACCTTTTTTTGGCTATCTAGCCTAGGGTTTGCTTCCAGAATGATTCTCTGTCAAGGTTAAGGTGCTCGGGGGTGGCTTCGGCCTATGGTTGGGTGACAATAGTGATATTGCCTATGGTTAAACGAGCACATCCATTATATTCTAACAAGTTATGGGCCCACACTATCTTTAGATAGTCTAACCACTGGAAGATAGAGTGGGAGGATTTTCTCAGTTGCAGTTGCAGTTGCAGCCAGTTTTTTCTTCAGCAATGAAACCCTAACCCTCTCATTCAGACACCTTAAGTGAAGGGATTGACCTAATTTATGGATAGACTAGTTCTCCCTAACCTAGCGCATCTCCTGGTACTCTCAGCAAGCCAAGACGTCAAGTTTGATTTTTTGATCAAATCTAGGGTTGACCAAGTCAAAACAGCCATGACTTACTCTATGAAGTCAGAAAAAAAGTTAGAAGGGGATTCTAACTTCAAAACATGGAAGACAAGGATTGATCTCATCCTTTCCAAGAACAAAGTGTTGGATATCGTGAAAGGAAATATTGTGGAATTAAAGTTTGAAGAAGGAAAAGAGAAGGAACCGCAAAACATTGCAGTTATGGAGAAGTTCAAAGAAAATGACATCAATGCCATGAGTATCATAATGGATTCTGTTAGCACTCAATTTTTTATGGAAATTTTAAGTTTCTTTAGCATCCTTGTGCTAAACATTTGAAATATTTTTGCAAGTTTACCCTAGTTCATAAATTCCAATTTCCTCATTGAGTTAGGAAGAGTCTTAATTCATAAATCTTTTTCTCCAAACACATATGGCCTTTGTCTTTTTAACTGTTGTTACATTTCAAACATCAGTTGTTGATCAGTGACAGAGATGAGGTTTCTTCAATTTTAAAATTGCTTGAATGGCTGTTATGGAAGGTAGCATTTACCTAACCAATTGCAGAGTTGGTTAGAGTAGAGTAGGGTAGGAAATAAGCTCGCTGCCCAAGCATTTCTTTTCTTCTGGTTCGCAGCAGCAATATCAATAAGCTTGTGTGAATAAAGGCAAGTTTTGAAGGTATACAAAGATTGGTTTCACAGGCTAGATGACTTCATAGCCCAACAGATAAGGAAATTGAAACTACTAGGTTCTTGGAACCTCACAGGGAGGTCTCCATCCCAATTGGAGACAAATGTTAGCACTCAATTTTTTATGGAAATTTAAAGTGTCTTTAGCATCCTTGTGCTAAACTTTTGAAATATTTTTTCTCATTTTCCCTAGTTCATAAATTCCAATTTCCTCATTGAGTTAGGAAGAGTCTTAATTCATAAATCTTTTTCTCCAAACACCTATGGCCTTTGTCTTTTTAGCCTGCATAACCAAAAACCAACTTTTAGTAGTTTTTCCTAAATCTTTATTTTGTTAGTTTCCCTATGGTTTTATTTTAGTTGCCTTTTCAATAAATGAGTTTATTGACTTTGATAGAAGATGTGGTGTGTGCTTTAAAAGTGTCTTAAACCTAGATCACACTATGTATTATATTACAAGTCAAATCTATCCTAATACCAAGCCACGAGTCAAACCACAATCTCAAGCTACAGGCCAAGCCATAAATTAAGCCAACAGTCCAGTTGTTTTGTGCTCGGTGAAATTGAAAATGCCTTATTTGCAGGATGCATGCACATGTGCCATGATGAGATATCAATGCAGTATTGTTTAAAGTTTCTACAGGTGTTGAAGAACTAAATGTAGCCACGATGTATACAATGATGTTCCCAAAATTCTTGCCCATTCCACCATTTTCATGCATGGATGTGCAGAATGCAGTGTGCTGCCAAATCTCTTGGACACTGCCAAATCTCATGGATGTTGCGCTACGTTTTCTCTTGGGCGTTGTAAATTTCATGGGCACTGTGTTTTCTCCTGGGATCTATAATTTTCTTGGGTGCTACCCAATATCCTGAGCAGTGTAATGATGGATGCTACAGATTCTGCAAGACATCTCAGTATTGGCGCTACCTAATTTCTAGGAGGCGCTGCCTAATTTCTAGTAGAGACGGATTCTTGCACAGAGAACATGATTTTCTTGTAAAATTGATAGTTCATATTCAAGATCATATGGTAGAACTCTAATCTAAAGGAAATACAATATGAATATATGTTCTCTATAGCCTTCAGATGAAACTCATACACCTAAGTTGGCATGACAAGCCTAGGAGCTTAAGCTGTTAGATATAAATAGAAAGCTAATGCAGGTATCAAATATGCAGTTGGAACATCATTTCAAGAAGAAGAGACCAACAATCCAAGCATTCTACAGTAGTTGGGTTCCCTATCTTTCTCATGATCTATCTTTTCTTACATGTATAAGATTTTTTTTTGTTGGTATTCTTCCCTCCACTTACAACAATTATCATTAGAAAATTGCATATTTGAAGTACACTCCTCGACACTGTCAAAATTTGTTTATCCCACGTTGTAAGTTTCAGTTTACAGAGACAGTGGCGCTACCTTTTTACTTGTCCAGTTGTGAAGTACGCTACTCAGACCGCTACCTAAAGAAGCTACCAACAGACACCAGGGATCTAGGAAGGTCAGGCCAACAACTTTTTGGATGGATGATGATGGAGAAAATTGCAGAAGGAACAACTGGCATTTTGAGGACAACTAAATTCTCCTAAAAAACGCATGGAAAAATAGGATTTGCACAACAAAAGAGGATCAAATAAGTTTGAAGCATGGTTGGATTAGTCACCAACATTTTCCTGTTTTATATCATAGGTTGTTGAATAAGTTGTTAGATCAAGTAAATGTTTAGATATTTTCAAGGGAAGGAGGCCAACCCGTACCTCCAGCTATTTTTACACATTATTTTGGTCACTCTGGTGATGTCTCTATAGTGATGTATTCAGGCTCCCACAAGAACTTTTGCCTGAGGAAAGTGATTGTTGTCTTCTTCCAAAAAGCATATTTTTAAGATGTGTTCGCATGTTGCCTATGTTATAGGGTGCAAAAACCCTTTATTCTCATAGGCAGCCCATTTTTTGGGTGCGAACTGTTCGCAGTCTGCTCTATAGGTAGGGTGTGAACCTGTTTTTAAGATTGGAAAAGAGAAGAGGTCACGAAGGTTCTAGAAGGGGATCTTCTAGAAAATGAGTTGGCACTCGCATGATTGGAATCCTACCGACTTCTCAGATTTAGTGGGATCATCCTCATCCATTTAACCATTTCTCCTTCTCCTATATATTGAAAGGTTTCTCATGGAAAAGGTTAAGAAAGATTGAATGAAGAATTGGTGAAAGAATTGTGTGAAGAACTCTGCTTGGATAGAAGCTTGAAGACTGTATTTGGTCTATCAAATTGTATTGGATATTCTTCATGCAAATGTAGAGCAAGTGCATGTGTTGGAACCAAGGGTCACTGAAAGGAAGATTGCGACATCAAGGCGATCTAGTTGTATCTTTTACTTTCATTTAATATAATACAACAACATGTCCCTTTCCCATAAAATCACTCTTATTTTATTGCATAACTCCTTAATCATATGCATAGGTTGACATTGAATATACTTTTCCATCTTCACCTTGGTTGGTTTGTGTTGTCTTGGACCTAATTTCACAAGAGCACCGGAGTGAAGCAGGAACAACATAGACCTAAGGAAGTGATATAAAGGTATGTCACTCATTTCTTCTCAGTAGTAGATTCAATGACTGCAACTTAGAGAAAGAGTCATGTCCTGCCCTATTTTGTTCTATATCCAGGTGAATCTAGGGAGATCTATTAGTGTCCGTACGTACCGATTTATCCAGTAACAAAATTGGCAACTCCACTGGGGATACAACCCATTTTGGTGGTTTTTTCTTGGACATTTTCTCTTGACCTACCCTTTTTCACTCCTGATCAATCTCTGAGTCTTGAGGACATCTTTACAGACTCCTTGGATCCAGAAGTTCCCTCAAAAGTTCTATCATTTTTCCAAAATTTGCTTGATTAAAAACCTTCTCGCACTACACCTTTCTGTAGCCTGCTATAATCACTGAAGTTCGTACCCTAGTGTTCAGTTCAGTGCAAACTTCTCACAACCTGCCTGTGTCTAGCCTACGAGAATCCTTAATTCTCGCATTGTACCCCATTGCCAGACTACGAAATAACTTGTAAAATTTTTGGATTAAGTCTTTTATGTCTTCAGATGCCTAGATTTGTTTATGTCTCTGGGAAGAACTTCTTTGGCTAGTGATTGAATGTTTCTTGACTTCAAATCTAGTGAATGATTAGTTTTCGGAAATCAAAATCTTTTCTTGATCATTTTTTCTCAATTTTTACCTCTTGACCTTTTCTTAACAAGGGTATAATCTCCGATTCTGAAATCTGAGTGCTTGTTTGGTCAGGAGCCTTTGATTGGATTAAAAGTTGAAATTAATTGTCCTTTTCAATTGCCTATTACTTGAAAATTGTTACCCATGTGCATTTGAAAAGACTGGTCTTGTCAGTTTATTATTTTTATCTTCATTGAAAGATCGATTTAGGTGTTTGTTGAGTATTTATTTTTCGTTGGTTGCTTACTTTTTCTTAGTTCCATCCCTGTTGCTTGGTTTCTAATAAAAAATTAAAGACTTTTCTCTTTTTTTGTAGCGACCTTTTATTCGAAAAATATTGGCATTCAAGTCTTGAAAGACAATGAATAGGGAATTTGCATTGTTCATGATTGTTTGATATTACATCTCAGAGAAGATCATACATCGTAGTTCGCATTGTTCCAGAAAAATCCTCTGTCCCTCCTGTAAATAGGATTCATCGAACAAAAATTTGTATCATTCATCCTTATTTACACATTGTTGGGTTAGAGTCTCACACAACATCGGTTTCGTTTCTGTCTCCTTTTTGCGTAACAACAACCTTTAATAATATTGAGCAACTTTAAAATACAACTAGTAACTTTTTCTAGGGCTCTTTTACACCAACATTAGCTAGGATAGAGCTTTGGAATAGGCACTGAGACACACTCTCCAAAGCACAAAAAACACAATAGTATCTTGTGATAAGGAGTGCCAAATTCCATTTGCAGCATTTTGTCCTGGGAAGCCCTTCTCACACGAGGGTCAAACCTGAGGTCGCGTTGAGATTGACAGAGTTACTCACCCTGCTTTGTTGATATCAGTGTAGAGATTGCACATATTACGAGGGTCACTTGAAGGTATACCCACAATGATGAGTGGAAGCCTCTCAAGTTGATTTCAAGCTAGATACCCTGCCCTTGTGTGTGGATCGAACTGTCAATTGTTTCCTAGGCATCGTTGCTGTTTGTGGTAACCTTAGTAGTCTATCTTCTCAGGGTCTTACACAAGGTGACTTTGAAGGGGTAAGTCTTCACGGTACCTGGAATTGACGTTGAACAGACTCACTCGGGCTCCTTGGAGGGTATACCCACGATTGTGTGTGGGAACTTGCACTAGGGTGTAAGTCCATTAAGCAGGTCATCAACATAAATTTTCCACCCTCGCCCAACCCCTTCTTGTCTCGTCATCATGACGTTGGAGTTCATCACCAACTAGTGACTTCGGAATTGGAAGGTCTTGTTTGTTTGGTTTTGCTTCCTAGATTTTATTAGCACATGTTGTTTGTTTACCCAAGTTGGCCATAGAATTTCTTTCGTAAGATTATAATTCGATCACAATTGACCCTCCACGTTGTTCACATAGAATGCAAGGCCTACCCCCAGAAGATCTGGAAGGTTCTCAACCCTTGCCTACCAACTCACCAGAGGGCTCTCCTCAATAGAGTGAAGTCCAAGACGTTGCCACTCCACAAGTGGAAAGAACTAACTCTTTAGAATGGTTCCGAATTACCAATTCTCGTGAGGACTTACGACTTCCTCCTGACTCTGAGAGACATATTGTTCAAGTGAATTCTTCCAGAATAATAGTTGTTCAGTCTTCTAGATTACCAACCAAACCTTTCACAGGACTTGAGGGTCAAGATCCTTTTTGGACTACTGGCATTTTTAGATCGGATCTCATTGGCTCAGGAGAAAGCATTGATATCACTGTCACACCTAAGCTACCCAAAACATCTAATCCAGATGCAATACCTTTTACTACTGCCTATTATTTTCCTGGTACAGACGCTCCACCAGCTAACCACATCTTGACTATCCCTATACAAATGGTCCATTACACAATGGTCTTAGATACTACAAGTCCTCACACTGGGATTACAACAGTTAGCCAAGCTCCCATTGGAACGTTGCTTTCTCCTAGATTCACCCCAACACTTCCACCTGAATATAATGCGTTGAATTCTTCTATTCCCACGCTTACACAAATCTCATCTGGGACTCCTGGCATTTCCACTCCTTCCAGGCACCATATCGTTCCCAGTTTCGTTTCGACACTTTCTCAACCCCCTTTCAAAGGACCTCTTCCATCCTCTATTGGAGGCACCGATCCTAGTGGCACCATCCCATCTTTCACACCTAATTACCATATTCCTGTCGGTGGACAATTTCACCAAGGAGGCCAAACCCAATCCCCTTTTGCAAGACAAATCCCAATTGGGATGCAACCCCTGATTGGAGGGCAACCCCCACCGACCTCGCCCTATGGAAAAAACATACCTCCATCCTTGGCCCAGTATTGGAATTATCTTATTCAAAATAATCCTCACTCGACTGGGGGGAAATAGCCTCAAGCTAGATCCTTTATACCCCCTAGTACAAGCCAACCATATCCAGGCATGTCCAATCCTATTTGGGGCTCGAACACTCAACCCCATGCCCTTGTTCAAGGGTACAACCCTATGAATTACTTGCCTCCACACTAACAACCGAATATGCCTGGATCTTCACATTATATGAAAACTTCTTATGGTCCCACTGCTCTACCGACGAGACTCCCTCCCCAAAGTCACCAATACCCACATGTGAATAGACATTTTCCCTTCTTAGCCACCCTGGACCTCCCTGATCTGTCGAGAATTTTAAAAGATCTGATTTGTCACCAATGGCCCAACATACCGGCCAAACTACCATCTGACATCCATAAATTCGATGGTAAACCGGGAGAGGACCGGAACAATCATGTAATGACTTTTCACCTTTGGTTTTCGTCCAACTCCTTGATGGATGACTCTATTCATTTATGCCTTTTTCAGTGAACCCTCATAGGTTCCGCCATGAAGTGGTATATATAATTACCACAAGGCTTCTTCATCGACTTCAACACCCTCTCTATGGATTTCCTCACCCACTACCAGTTACTGATCTGCTATGAAATGGGAACTGAAATTTTGAGTTCTTTCAAACAAACCAAAGCCACTCATATCTCTGATCACATTCATGAGTGGCGATAGAGACGACATCTCATCAAACTCAAACTTCCTGATCAGTTGCTGGCAGAGTGGTTCACAAAATCATTTGTGAATGACATCGCTCGTGACATCGCCATGGGTGGAGTTGTCATAGAAGAACACGAAATCAATCATGCTCAATACCTCGACCTCATTTACTCACAAATGGGTACTCTTTATGACTTACTCCCTAACGCACCTCATCCTTCTACTTCTTCTACTCCTGCTACTTCTCATGCAGCTGATGGTGTGATTAGCACTTTCCATGCCCAACCCCATTCCATCCAAACCTCTAGAAACAACCTTGAATCCATTTCTTCTAATGTTCAAAATGCTCCGTCTCCTACCCCTCCCACTGGCAAGATTTCTGAGGTGAACTTTGTTCAATCTACCCCCACCAGAAAAAATAAATCCAAAAAAGGAAAGGGTAAGAACAAGGAGGATAAAAAATAATCCGCAATATGAGAAAACCAAAACACCACCTATTGACGATAAGGATAAGCACAAACCCTGATACCCTTGTCTTATCTGTGGTGATGATCACTACACTAAGGACTGTCCACGATGAGTCGAGGTTACTAAGTTCCTTCAAGGGATCCTGAAACCCCCCACTCCAGCCATGTTTTCACAACCCTTCCCTTCTCAACAACAGGCCCAATTGGTCATTCATGACCAACCTTCCCCCTCCAATACATCTTATGTCTTAATGTGCACAGGTGATTCAAATAAGAATGACATCAAACTTACCACTCGAGCCAAAGATTATTCTTCCTCCAAAGAGAAGGTTGATGTAATACCTCCTTCATTGGTCCAACCATCTCCCATGAATCCCCCTACCAATGGTCCTCTTCATCTCGAATGAATGAGCCTAGAAATAGTTCTCCCCCCTCCCCCAAAGGGTGTTGTTCAAAAATTGGCTTTCAATCCTCATGCACATGCTGCCCAGAACTATAGTATTGTCGAAGATCTGGCCCAAGCACCATCCGCGATGTCATCCCTTGAAGTCCTTCAGAGTTGTCCTATACAACAGAAGGCATTGTTGAAATCTATTGGTGGAATCGACCCTACGGATAAAATTTAATAATTTTTGACTTGGAAGATCACATTCCAAGGTTACCCCGTCAACTCGCATTCCAAATACAAGTTATTGTCTCTGACAAAAACATTTGTAGAATAGTTATTGATGAGGGTGACTCGACGTGTGTCATGTCTATTACCTACTGGAAAGCCATCGACTCTCCTCCTTTAACTGAATCCCACAACACGCTCAAAGCCTTCAATGGCTCTGGTTTTAAGCCTTATAGTGTCCTCCCTTCATTTCCTATTACGTTAGAAGGCAAAATGGTCAACGTTGAAGTGGAGGTCTTTGACTCTCCTCTCAATTACAACCTTCTACTTGGTCGTAGCTAGATCGATTCCATCTGTGCAGTTGTGTCCACTCTTTTCTACGTCATGCATTTTCCACATCAAGGAAAAGTGGTTATCGTAGACCAATTGGCCTTCTTTCACTCTAATGCACGTACCAGAAATGTACCTTTCATTGCAAAATCCCCCCTGGATATGAGAACATCAGTGTCAGTCTTCTTAAAGATTCCTCTTTGATGGGTACTTTCCCCATTCCACCACCTGATGTTCCACATCAGTTTGTCACCTCAATCAACATGATCTCCACCTCTGTTCATGGAACCCCTGTGTCTTACGACCCGTGGATGGTACTCAACCTCAACAATCATCTTCGTTATGGCAACGAAATGCCTTTGAGTCCGGTCGAATCCTATTATCAAGCCATTCAATTGGCAACCCCTTCTACCCCCTCTCTTGGTGATTTATCTCTAGATCCATTCCACGTCATTTTTCCCATGGACGAGATGATTATGTCTGTTATTGTTGGGTATGTGTTATATTATTTGCATGTGTGTGTGTGTGGGTGTGTCAGATACGACAACTGCGTCTGACGATATGCCCCCCCGGGCGCTTCTTAGGGGGGTCCCAGGGGGGGGCAGGTATGCCCCCCCCTGGTTACGCGCAGCGTTCGGCACCGGGCGGTAGCCTGGGGCCGATGGGGTTCGGGGCAGTGCCCCGAGTACGCGCAACGTTCGGGGCAACGCCTCGAAATTTTTTTTTTGGGGCGGTTTTTGCTATTTTTAGCGGATTTTGCTATTTTTATCTGATTTGTAAATTAATCCCGGATTAAGGGATTAGGGTTTTGGTATCTATGGAATACCTAAAAAACATTGTATATATTGTATGGCGAATGGTGAAATTTGATATAATGAAAAAGA
>JZKD02S1675766.1:254958-292138 GCA_000966675.3 Picea glauca
TGCTAAAAGAGTCCTCACAAAGAAAAGATTATTACAAAATGATGAGAATAAATCCCATCAACTTGTGGGGGAAATTGGTTCTTTTAAGAAGTTTTTTAATGATGTTATAAAGCATAGGTTGCCATATTTTTGGGATGGAAATGGAGATTTGTATACATAAAATAATTATCAAAAGTTGTTAGATGCAAGGAGTGGTGGTGAAAATTTTGACAAACTAGAAGGTACTCTGAAGGGATAGGATGTAATAGATCTATTTGCAAAAGATTTTCAACTATTGGACAATCTAAAGATGATCTTCAAAAATTTACCTCAACCATTATATGAGCAATATACTAATATAGATGAGGTAGCGAGGACTTTGAATGATCAGAAGTATCCAATGGGAAAATTTTGGCATTGTATGTGTCACTTCACCAAATCATGTCTTCCAAGAAAAGGAGAACCAAGCAGCTCTTGATCATCCCAACTGGGCTAAAATCAATGTACAATTTTACTATGTAAATAAGCTTGTTACTAAGTAAAAACACTTCAAGAAACAAGAAGTGGTTTCAAGAACAAGAAAGCAAGAAGTGTTTTTTGTACAAGAGAGCAACTATAAAAGACAAGCGAGGAAAATCCGATAAAGGGTTGGAATTTTAGGGATCATAGTGCAACTTGTTCTCAAAGTTTTCTAGACCAAGAGATCCCACAAACAAGAAGTGGATAATGAGAAGAGGGCTAAGGAATTGTAGATATTTATTGACCATGAATGTATCAATCTGTAATGTTGTATTGCAATCCATTGTTATTCTCCATGCAAAGCCATATATATTCTTCTAACATTGTATCTCTAATTTGATTATTAATGAAAGCCTCAAGAAACCAATCACATCATATCCATTGTAAATGTATGATGTTTTTATGTGATTGGAATTGATTTCAGCACAAATGACCACATTATTTATCATGTATGTTTGATGTGATTGAATCAATGCATAAATACTATGGTGTTGTTTAATGTACCAAGCATAATGTTGTCTTCAGGGTATGGCATTCATATCTCCATACCTACATGTTTTAACAGTTGAATTCTTAAGGCTCAACATGTTTCTTTTTTCAAAGACTGCAATATTTGTTCATATGGATACTTTCATGTATGTTAATTGTGTTTTCCTTCTGCGATCCATCCATCCATCCATCTTCTTTAAATTATGAAGGTTTTATACGCATGAGAAAATGCCTCTAGGGTTTGAAATTCCTCTAATCATCATGTCAAGAGGGATTGTGAGGGTTTTGAGAGATTAAAGAAAAATATTATGAGAAGTTCCATATTTAAGATGAATCTAGGTTATCAATGTAAATGTACTAAAATCATAAGTAATTGAGCTGAATTTATAGAAGTTTTATTCAATATTTTATTACTAAATATATAAATATATACTCATTTGAAAATGTTTTGATGTTTTCCCCATGTTATAAGGGTTGAGGAAATTTTTTGAGCATTTCAAGGCAAACTCTATAATCTTTAGGGCATAAGGTCGATCAACAACAAGATTCAAATCCATTACAATAATATATTGGTTAAGAGCTCAACATGATACTTGCGGAAATTTAACCTAGATGGAAAGGATAACAATCATTCCTCCCAGACATATGAACTAAACTCAATTAACACTTTGAAAACATTGTAATGTTGACATTTCCTTGGTATTTTGAATTCAATCATTGATTCTAAAAAAAAACTTTCAAATGACTTAAGAGATATTGGTATGATATTTTCTCAATAATCTTTAAACTTTGATATGGAAAATATCAAAACAAGTATAATTTAGTTGCCAATGATTATAATTTATTATTTATTTTACTATAATTTTTTTTTTCATTACTGTTTAGATAATTATAATCTTTAATTTTAATAATTACATATTTTATATAAATAATTTTTTCTTTATTATAAGTTTTATAATTATATTCTTTAATTTTTAAAAATTATTTCATTTTAAATTATAAATATATATTTTTAAAATTTCTTAAACAAATTCTAAAATATAATTGTTTAAAAAATAAAAAAAAATATTCATAAAGACCATGACATTGTTTTCCTATTTTTAATTCTATGGAAAGCTCTTTGCTATTATTCAAAGTTTTGGTTGGCACTTATTTTAAATGGCAATAGGAGGTTGGAAAAGTCCCTTAGTTTTGAAGGTCACAAGGGCTTTCACAAAGTGAATAAGAGTATGTATTACACTTTGAGATAATGAGGGTTGTGGTCATTTTCAATTGATATTTACGGTTAGTTTTTTTTATATGAATTATATAAATTTTATAGCGTTAAAAGGTTTGGAATTTTAATAAAAAAAATAAATCTTGGTTGGGTATGGGCTTTCATCACTTTATCGTTACATAAATCAAGGTTAACATTATAAGATTTTTTAGGAGAGAGTATTTGAAGTTTTTTGGAAAGTTATTAAGTTGTTTTTGAAAGAAAGGAATACAATTATTTTAGATATTTTTGACATTTACACTAGGTAGAGATTTGTTATGCGTGCTTATTTTCTCCAAGTTAATAATAGGGTAACCATTTCAATATATCTCAAAATGCACCCATAAACTAGTTCACATTCTAACAAGGAATGGAAAGACTGTCTAACAACACCCAAATAAATCATCAATGCAATTACAATTATAGAATTATAATCATTGTATACCAACAACAATTCCATTTTTGAAATTATAATTATAGATTTATAATCACTATATACCAACAACAATTCCATTTTACTTATAAATACTCATTTATTTACCTAAATTTCAACCTTTACACAACATAGATAACAACAAATAAATTCATCATAAATACATATGATTATATACCATTTAATTATGGATATAATAACTCATACCCACATTCTTTTTTATAATGAATCATAAACAATTTTAAATATAGAATTCATTTCCAAATAACATTAAATAAATTAAATATAATAATACAAAAAATTATATGAATATTTACATTTAGTCAAAATAAACTAAACCAATAATATATGAGTGATTCAAGTCCACCTATAAACTTTGATTGTATATTACATAGCGAAGAATCACCTATATGTTATATCTCTCATCCAATATAACCAAAAGTATTCATAACTCAAGTCTATTTAGAAACTTTGATTGTGTATAACATAGCGAAGAATCACCTATATATCATATCTCTCATCCAATATAACCAAAGATATTTATAACTCAAATCTGAAAACCTACCATAAATTGAATTTTCTTAATGTAAATATCCTAAACATCTAAACCAAAGATATTTATAACTCAAATCTGAAAACCTATCATAAATTGAATTTTCTTAATATAGATATCCTAAGCATCTAAACCAACATTACATTGACAAAGAATGTTACTCTCTTAAAGTTGTCCCTACTATACAAATCACTCCTTAAAAAATCCATCCCTAACATATGTAACAGTTTGAGAAAGAAAAGTCTAAACCACCATGGTAGACATAATATGGGAGACTTAAAATATTATGCTAATGGTAGACAGACATAATATGGGAGACTTATAATATTATGCTAATGGTAGACAGACATAATATGGGAAACTTAGAATACTATGCTAAGGATATTAGGAAGTCAAATTTAAAATTATATTTTTTAATCATGTTTCAAAATATAAAGAAATGTCACCTACCACATAAAAAAATAAAATCCAAGATAATGATGCGCCACCCTAATTTGTTTGAAATTGAGCACTTGCCACGTAAGAAAGTTAAAAATAAAATCCAAGAGAATGATGCGCTGCCCACAAGGGAGGCTGAGGCTTGCGTATAAAAGGCTTCCTAACATAACACCTTTTATAAGATAACAAATTTGTTTTTAATTGAAAAAGGACTTTGCTGCATATCTCTCATAAAGTGAGACAAGATTATAAAATGTTTCTCTATGCAAGTCCACTCTATATAAAAAAAATTATGTGTATATCTATGAATAACCATTAGCATGTTGTATGGCATGAAACACGTTTTTTTTCAATGGTATATATGTTGTTGGAATCATTTTTCTTCACCTTTTTATTCAAGGTGAAGAAACGATCATCACATTCTTTTCTTTTTTTCTATTTATGATATCATAATCATATCTACTAGTGGGTAAAATCCCCCTATTATTATATTGGGTCGAAATATAAGCAGAGTACTAACTTCCTTTAAAAGATAGTTCTATTTCTAAACTATCCCAAACTATTTGAATAGAAAGACAAAAGAGAAGAAGGAAGAGTGGTAGGTGTACCTTTAGTCCTAACGTCCGATGTAGACTTCCTTCACCTTTGTAGCTTCCTAGGATGCGGGTCTCCTCCCAAAGATGACCTACAAGAACACTTAGGAAAACAATGCTACAAAAATACAATCTCTACTTATCAATGTTAGCATTCATATATAAACGTAGATACATTAATCAATAAAGATATCAAGACGCAATGTATTGGGACAGGAAAATAACTCTTTTATTCAAAATGAAGATTAAAAGATTCCAACCTTCTTATCGACAGACGCTCCGTGAACCAGGTACGGGCTCCTCTTACTGTTGCTCCAAGTGCATCATTCCCATGTTGTCTCTCACAATCAGTTGATCTCCTTGGGAAAAGGGAAGCTATTGTATAAGGAGAAAGGGATGAAAGGGATGAAAGGGAATGTTGAAACCAAATGTCAGAAAGGGTTGCAAAACTTGGGCTAGAAGGGGAAGAGATTTTGGCATAGTTTCTTTGTTCTCTTGCTTGATGTCGGAATGAGACCCTGAGACCTCTTTTTATATCACAAAAATATGTTTATTCTGTTTGGGGATGGGCTACAATGGGTAAAATGGTTGGGAAACCCTCAATAGCCTATAAACTCCTCTGAATTCCTTGCAACTTTTGGATGTAAACGCAGGATTTTTAGCATGCAACTTGTGTATGTACGATGGTTGTCTAGTATGCAGCTAGCGTGTGTACATGGGAAGTAGTGAAGCAGAGCGCTTCCATGCTCCAAAAAATATTTTTTTAAGAGAGAGTTTCAACTTTAAATTGGAAAAATGTGTAAGTGAAAATCCAATACCATGTATGCATAGGTAGATCATTTTTGGGATATTAAAAATGCCCCCTAATGTGTGAGGTCATAATAGCAACTCACGGTAGAAATACATTACAACATATTTACCAGTGGGAAGGCATGGATTCGAGTGAGCCTAGGACCAGAGTTTGGGAGTGCACCATTTGCAAAATAATAATAATCTCTCCGAGGAGGGCATACCCATGCTCGGGATGAACTAATCATGGCCTCCAATGAAGTACAATGTAGATCCATGTCATAGATATGTCTATATAAAGTGTATCCACGAGAAATACACAACGGATATACATCTCAAAATCATTCAATGATATTCAAGTAAAATATAATATGCATCTTCAAGAAGTATTGATTCCCACGGTTGGAGATGAGGACACCATAGCTTGAGAAACAACTTCGAGATCTTGAACATCTCAGGTAGGAGTACAACAGGAGTGTAAGACTCACTACTCTGAGGTATTCGACATGCCGTCAGTGAAAGACTGAAGGATCTCGATCATCAGGCACATAACTTCATTTATTTTGAATCTGGACTTGACTGGACTCTCGAGATGGCCGACTCATGAAATTCAAGAGACAAACTGTAGAATGGTCGACTCAGGCTCGATAAAACTTCCCTTGGAAAAAAGCATGAAAGATGATCATACTCAGGTAGCGTAATATTGACATAAGTATGTGATGGAGGAGGCACCGCAAACTCTCCATATGTTTGGAAGAGTAACCAAACGAAGGAGGACACAACTCTATGTAGCGAGAAAAACTTCCTAAGGCCATACTAGATCCCAATGCTTGGTGAACAAATGAAAGGATGTGCTTTGTCTAAGGGCGACTATCTTGCTGCCAAAAAAAAGGGAAAGTATATCCTGTTCCATCTTTTTGGAATATTTGATTTTTTTGTCTTTTTCAAATTTTTGATGAGCTTTAAAAAGAATAAAATAATTCTACATTAAAAAGTAGGAATGAATGTCGCAAGCAATCAAACTGGTTCCAAGTGCATGAAACATACTAATTCTCAAGGCAAGTAGACATGTGTAGGATAAGGACACTCGAGGAAAATTACTCCATGGGTCAGGGTGTCATATCTCAATGGGAAAAAAGTGTTGCAAGGCTTGCGTATAAGGAATGCTTTAAAGGTTTGGTTGAGAGCAACATGGAGCCATCATTAGGCCAAATACGTAAATATGAAACCCACAATGCAATTAAGCATGACACAACAAGACTCCTTCCATGTGAATTTTTACGATCCTAGAGAAGGTAAGCTCAGTGGTTTTTTCACGTTTTAGAAAGTCTGAAAAAACGCTAAAACAAGACTCCAGAGAGTTCCCTTTTCACAATTAGTCTAGTTGGTTCGAAAAAGGGTTGAACTTATACCAAAAGATGTCTCTTCAAAACCATTTTAACGAGTGTGATTGAGACAAGATCACTCGATGATATTTTCAATTTTAAGGAGTCTGAAAAGAGCTTAACTATGGACTCACAACCTTTTTATGAGTTTAGTCTCCTTAGCCCAAAAAGGAATAAAATATAACTTAGGATAACTCTCCCAGTGAGACAAGTCTCCCGAGGAATACCTTTTTCCTGGATAATCTATTAGCTAGAAAAAGGGTTAAAATCATGCCGAATAGATGTTCTTTCTGGACCAATTAATGAGTGTGAAAGGAATAAGGTCACTCAACAATTTGTTCATATTTAGGGAGTCTGGAAAGAGCTTAACTATGGACTCCGAGGGGGTTCCTTTTTCGTAAGTAATCTCCAAAGCCCGAAAAAGAGATAAACCAAAATTAAGGAGAATGTTCATTTTTTGAAATTTTAGTCGCTCGGGCCAACAAAAGGGTTAAACTTACGCCTAATAATAATCTCCTAAAGAACTAAATTTCCTAGGGCATACCTTTATTCATAAAATTATTCGTCCAGATCGAAAAAGGGGTAAACTGTCATTGGACAAATGTGCCTTCAAATTTGAGTTTGGCGAGCGTGAAGGGAAACAAGATCACTCATAAATATTTTCATTTTTAGAGAGTATGAAAAGGGCTTAAAGAAGAGTCCAGGGGGGATTTTTTTCTCAATTAATCCAGATGAGATCGAAAAGAATAAATAAAGTCTCATTGGATGTTGCTTTCAAAATTTAAATGATCTTGAAAGACAACAAGCCATGCTCATTAGGGATTCCTGTGGGTAAGGAAAATAATGATGACTATAAAGAAGACTGAGGCTTCAATATGCAATCATGGCAGGACTAACAAGGACTCCCAAGCCTAAAGATAAAACTCACAACATGGATGCCAAAATCCAACAAAGGATCTACCTAGAATCCATGTAGAGGTAATCTCTACCACCTAATTACGACACTTCTAAAGCAGGTGAGAAGGTATTGTGTCGCACTTTGGTGGGATCGATCCTGTGGCAAAGTGGAAAATTCAACAATATGCAGAATCCAGGGAGTGAAAACCTAACCTATATGCAAAAGTTGAAAAATGACTTTTACCATGGGATGATATAGGTGTAACCCATCTCAAGAAAACTACCTAACCGAAAGGACAAGTCCATCATAATGACCCAAAGATAACTCAAAAGAGAACTTAAGTAGCCACCAAGTCATGAAAAGTGAAAAAGGGGACCAAATTAGGGGAAAAGGGACCAAAAAAGTCTATAAATAGAGGTGGATGGCTCATTTTTACCATTGCAATTTGGAAACTAACAAAAAGGTCAAAAACCCCTTTCCTCAAAACACGAATTCAAGAAGCTACGGTGGACGAAAAACCCTCACACTTGGACCAAGTAAGTATAAATCGGCCTCTCCTTTATTTAAATTCATCTTTATGCATTTAATTTTGGGTTTTGGAGGTGCGCTCCCTTGTAAAAGGGTCACAACTGCATGTACACAAGTTGTCCATGCTCATCCCGTGTACATACATGATTGTCTTAAAGACAACCCGCGTACGCCCTCTTTAAAGTTCAAAAAGAAACAAGTAAAGACTAAAACCTATCCAACTTGTGTGTGACAGAATGTATGTTCACTGGAGAGAAAGGGAACATGAGGAGATCGTTGTTTTGGTCGATGAGGATCCTGGGGCCATTGCTATGATAGAACAATGTGTCTTTTGGAAATATTTCCAGTGTTCATTCATGAGGGCACAACCAAGGTTGCTCAATGCATTGATATAGTATTGGAACCCTGATACAAAGGCATTTATGCTAGAGGTCAATCATTGACCCCAAACAGAGAGGACATTTACTTATTGACCGACCTCTCTAGGAGAGGGGAACCAATCAACTTGAGGAACTTTCCTCCAAGGTCGTATAACACCACGGATTACATCGGGATGTAATGTGAGGCTGGTACCGAGAAAGTAGGTTCTCAGGTGTCAATTCAAAAGATTACCAACCCCCCTCTTCGCATCGTTTTATTCATGATTGGGCGGATCATAGGATCCATAGTAGTCCATCAGGCCTCCCGTGCATAGATGCACTATGCAGTTCAGTGCTTAAAGGCTACCATTTTCGACTGGAGTACTACCATGTTGACATGCATGAAGAAACAACTTATAGACTGTTGTAGGTGGACAAACAAGAAATTTGGGTTCGACACAGTTTTATGCTCCTTCGAGAGAAAGAGAGAGTTCCTAGTCTCAACCTGAGAGAGATAGTAGGAGGGCATATTGCCTCCTTCCCAACATTGTGGAGGTGGGCAGTTTTTCTACCTAGACAGGGTGGAAGAAGAATCTAGGAGGCGTTTGATGATAAATTCTTTGACTAGTGGGATCATTAGATTATGGTCATACAGGACTATCCCGATGGAGGGATTAGTTTCCTGAGATATCTTGGCATGCTTGTGCCCCTTAGCGAGGAGCATAGTGAGACAGGTAACACATTTTTTAAATTTATAAATGCTTAACTTTTTATATATATTATCCATTTTATGTGTATGTCAGAGTAATAACTTAAAGATCTATTATATACAGATGTGGGACCTATTCGACCAGCAAACTTCGCCAGGACCAGGTGTCATCTTCAACTAGAGGCTGGACCAGCAGGAGCAGGAGGACCCCCAACTGGAGAGACTGAGAGAGTGTTGCGGCGAGTAGAGAGAAGCCTCACGGCTCTCACTCATGCAATACCCATGGTAGAGATTGAGGATCTTCCCCTGGCTATGCAGCCACATGTAGTGGGGGTGCCCAGGATGTGGATCCATCTATTTTGGCGTCTCGTGAACATCATAGTTCACTATAGTAGGGCCAATAGGCTTAGACCTTAGATAGTGTTGGACCAATTATGTGCCGAGGGAACTTTTTGTACTATGTATTTTAGGGCTTAAGCCCAACGATGTATACTGACTATTTTTTAGGCTTTAATTCCCACTTTGTACTCGTGACACTATATTTGGATATATATATATATATATATATATATATATATAAACATATTTTTTGTCTTATGGATGACATTTTTACAAATGTATTTACATGTGTATGTGTGTGTTTTATTTTTACATGTGAACAACATGCCAATCTAATACTTGATAAGCTAATGTATCAGTTAGTTGGTTAGATCTCCTAGAAACATGAATATACGTAATATAATCAAAAGATCATTCTAAGAGACGTACCCTAAATAATAGTCTGTGAAGAGTGGGATCATAAACATGGTAAACCCCATTTAATTGGGACACGACCACTTGAGCATCTAAATAAACCTGAAGGAAAGAAATACCATGTGACAAGGTGTCACGTAGTAACTCTATCACTGCATTGTACTCGACAACATTATTGGTTGCTTCGCATAGAAAAATGCCTCCAGAAGATAACAACTGACCACTAGGTGTAAAAATCACCCAAGCTGCAGAAGCAAGCCTCAGAGTGTGTTGGCTAGCATCGTCTGTAAACCCAACATAAACTTTTGATTCACTTAACATATGCCACAGTGAAAAAGAGAAAATAAATAACTACACGTCCATAAAACGAAAAAGACAAAAATGTATAAAAAGACTATACATATATACAAGAATCCATGCCCAGGAGACCAACCTAAGTGTAATACTTCTTAAGGTAGATCACATTTCTAGGATCCTCTATGGCATTACCCTCGAAATCAACCAAATGGTAAACACCCTTTTCTAAGACCTCTTTCACAATGAAAGGTCTGAACCACATGGTTTGAACTTGCCTTCCCCCACAGGATATTTTTATTTCTCGTAGACCAGGACAATATCTCATTTAGAGAAAATATGAGAGCAGACAAACCGATCATATTGACACTTGACCTAGTGCTTATGAGCCTCGTTAGCCAAGGTTGTATCTCAACGCTGCTCAAGATATAAAAGATGTTCCTCAAGCGGTGTAGTGTCTAGAAGTAGTTCCACTGCCAACTTCAGAGAAGGGATTTGACATTCAATAGGAAAGACTGATTCTAGCCAATAGATGAGTTGAAAAGGTGAAAAACCGGTAGCATTCTTTACAGAAGTTCGATAAGCCCACAACGTCGAATATAACATCAAATGCCAATTTGACTTGGTCGAATTGATCATTCGCTGAAGAATAGTCTTGGGAGACTTATTCACAACTTCAACCTGACTATTCTCTTGTGGGTAGTATGGTGAAGAATGTTCCTATTTAAAACCAAGCTTTGATGTTAATTCGACCATCATTTTGTTCTGAAAGTGACTACCATGGTTAGTGGCAATCTCTTTCGGGATACCGAATCTAGCTACTATCTGATTGAAAATGAAAAGAGCAGCAGTTTCCCCGCCATTGTTAAATGTCGGCATAACTTTGACCCACTTTGTAAAGTAGTCTATTGATACGATGATATAGCGATGTCCCCTGGCAGAAGTCGGGTAACATGTAGTGAAATCAATCCCCCATTTAGTGAAGGGTCTGACAACAATAATCGAAAACATAGGAGCAGGGTGTGCCTGCATCTTCCGATAGAAGATATGGCACGAGTGACACTTTTTAATTGCCTCAACACAATATTTTATTAACAAGGGCCACAATTATTTGACGCGAAGAATATTTTGGGTTGTTTCCAACCCAGACAAATGATCTCCACATGCTCCAGTGTGACAGTCGTTCAAAACAAGCTTTGTTTCTTCATGAGTAAGACATCATTGAAGAATGCAATCGAACCCTCGATGATACAAAGTGTCATCGGGGATGAGATAGTTTCGTGCTTGGTGTTGTATTCGTCGACACTCATCACAAGAAGTAGAAGCGGGGAACTGAAAAGTCTGAAGATACACAAGTATATCTCCATACTAGGGGTCTGAAGATGTGATTAGAAAAATATCTCCATTAATTGGTGACTCTTAGGGAAACAAATCATCACTTTCAACCAACTATTCTCATATTAACTCTACAAAATCCAAGGACTTCTTAGATTTCACTGAAAAAAATCCAAGTCAAACTCTTTTAGGATAAATATCCATCGAATGATTTTTACGTCGATGACTCGTCGCATTAACACATATTGAAAGGGGTTGACGACGACAACGAGGATGGTCTTGCGAAGTAATATATAGTGACAAAACCATTGGACAATGTGAACAACTTCCAAATCCAAATTCTTAACATGTGAGTAGTTGAGTTCCGGTCCAACTAGGCCTTGACTAAGATAATATACAATGTTCTCTTCTAGCGCATCATCTTCTTGTACCAAGACCATGCTGATTATAGACTCTGCGACAGCCAAATATAACAAGAAATCCTTTCCATAATCAGGAGGACTGAGAAGAGGGGCAGACGTCAGAGCGTGTTTCAATGCATCAAAAGAGTGTATAACTGCTTCATCCCAACAGAATGGGATTCCCTTTTTTAAGAGACACATGAACTCTTTCATAATATCGACATAATTAGCAACAAAACGTCGAAAACAATTTCCTTTCCCCTATAAAATCTGAAGCTAGGGAATTGTGCACAGGGGAGGAAATTGAACTATTACCTCAACCTTTACAGGATCGACAATGATCCCTTTTGTTGACACTATGAAACCTAATAAACAACCCGTTGTCACACAAAAACTGCACTTGTTTGGATTCAAGCAAATCCAATAGTAGTGATGCCTCTCAAAGATTAGTCGTAAATGGGCAGGATGATCGGATCTCTTGTGAGAACATAATCCCAGGTATGCCTCAACTATGTGTTTGAGGTCGTGAAAATAAAATGACATGGCCTGCTGAAAAGTAGCTCCAACATTCTTTAGGCCAAAAGGCATTTTTTGATACACGAAAGTACCCCAAGGACAAATAAAAGTCATTTTATGTTTTTCCTTGAGTTTGATTTGAAATTGGATATACCCTGAAAAATCGTCCATGAAAGAAAATACCTTGCCACCTACACATTCATCGACGATTTGGTCAATAAATGGGGTTGGAAAATAGTGTTTTAGGAAAGATTTGTTCAAATCATGGAAATCCATACATACGTGAATCATGCCTTGATTCTTGTTGACACGAACAAGGTTTGATACCCATTCCTTCAATTGCATGAGGTAGATGAAACAAGCTTTGAGGAGTTTCTCTACTTCAACCTTTATCGTCACTTCTTTACGAGGATTGACCAAGCGAAGCTTCTGTCGGACCGGTTTAACATCAATATAAGTCGTGATGTTGTGTTCAACAATTCATGGGCCAATGCCTGGCATCTCCTCATAAGACCAGGAAAAAACTTCACGAAACTCTTTAAACAATTCAGTGTAGATTCGAATCTCTATGGGGGAGAAATCCGGTCCAACGAAGACATTTTCCACAATGTCGGGGTTTCTGAAGATATTGATAGGAATCATTGTAGAAATACCTTCCATGTTTCCCTTGACATATACTCCATGTGTATCCATAGGGTTAATAGGACAAGAGATATCTCCATTCATGGTCATAACAAACTCTCCTACCTCTATTCTCCTTAGCTTGGGAAGGAAATAAGATCTATGTTGAAGATCATCCCAAGGTCTATTTGGACTAGTCATTGCCTCCAAAATCACCTCATTAGATGGAAAGACTAAGTCTAAAGGGCCTTGAGCGATGTGAGAGTCTTGAGCCCAAATATGCTCGAGAAATGGATCTATCTCCTCTGTGGGGAGATGGATCAAGGTTTCCCGAGGCTTGCTAGACAACACTGTATAGAACCTCAGCAGCGGATAATGGCATGGCCATGCCAAGGTGCCCTACCCCTTCTATTGAATTCGATGGGGAAGGTAAAGTCCACAGGTCATGAAAGTAGATCATTTTGAAAGACAAAACTTGAAAAATTGCATCCTTCGACTGGTCGGGGATGGTCAAAATAAACCTTACATCATTGGAAGGCGGTGGATAATCAAAAGTTCCCATCAAATACAGAAACAAACCGACACCTAAGTTGACAGTGCCTGGCTATGGGTTATAAATCATCGGGACCGTGGATGCACCCAATCAAGGGTCAAGATCAGAGAAGGACAACTTGCCAACAGTTATAATCCGAAAAATGGTGGCTACAACTACATTCATTGTGTAAGTCCAACTACACCCTATAAAAATATTGTAGTCGAGAGGCACATCAAATACTTCAACTTCGACACACACAGTGTTACCCTCCAACCGCAAAGGGAAAGAGGGAATTATACCATGTGGTCTAAACGAACATCTTTCAAATGTTGTAAGCAACATGGGCAACGAAGCCAACTCAGGTTGGCCAATGGATTTCCAACATGCCAATGACATCACGCAAGTCAAGGCACCCTCATCAACCACTGTACAGAAAATGTTCTGTGTCAAATATTTCATGGTGTATGCCACTACTATCTAAAATACGACATGATGAGGAAGATGAGTTTTATGGCCTATCAGATCGAAAATGATCATTCATGAGTTACTGGGATCTGCCGCTTCCAAGGCATAAAATAACACTTTTCTTTGAGAGGGGAAACTCTGGAGAACATCCAGAGAAGACATTGCACAAGGCATTTGTGTCAAATCCTCCACAATGGAGTAATTCTAAGCATCCCTCACATTTGGGTTGTGAGCAACCTTCTTGAATGCACCTTTAGGGATGCGAGTCATTGTTTCTCCCACTATCTTCTCAATTTGAAGTGGAGTCAATCGGTTGGAGGCCTACTTTCCCTTCTCCACAGATTCTGGCGTTCCATAGTCACGAGTCATGGTTGATAAATGAGCTTTGTCATTCATCATGTAAATTTTTGTGACCGAGTTGTTTAGATTAGGTACAGGGGGTCCTTGACTGCCCCCATACGCACTCGTGGATGCAAAATATTGAGCCATATTTTTCCCTTGTGGAAAAGGGTTTGTCAACACAACAGGATGTTGTTGTGTCAATATCTTATGGGATTCCACAAGCCAAGGGAATATGTGAGTCAAGTGGTCGTCTATGCAAAGCTTACATAGAAACTTCACCTTTCTCTTTTCAGTTTTTCCCTCACCAGAATTATTTAAAACCATTTTATCCCCCTTACCCTTATTGTTTTTATGTTTCTTATTTCCCTCAGTCTCCTGGTTATACTTGGGATTTGTCGATTGCACACTGTGTACATCCAACGTCTAGGTAATGGAGGCAATGAAACTAGGAGTTTGGTTGGCCACAGTTTGTTGAATCGATAACTGTTGTAATTGATTAGACAACAGATCCATGGAATTTCTCTATGTTGAGCCCACTATTCCATCAACATGAGGCCCAGACTTCTTCTTGGCTTTGTCAAGAGTTGACTGTGGTGCATCAGGTAATATCTCATATAGCATGTCGGACTGAGAGTAAATCAATTCCAGTTGTTGGGATCTCATGATATCCTCTTCTTCAGAAAACACCCCAGACATTGCTACGTATTTGGACACACAAGGAAACAAAGAATTTAAGAAACACTCAAGCAAGAATGCAGGAGGGACCTTGAATTTAATCAAACTCTTTCATTTCTACCATTCTCGGATGTGATCCAAGATATGGTCAGCTTTCGTCTGCTCGAAGTTGGCCAACAACTCGGTGTTGTCATCGTATCTCACTGGCAACTGGAAATGGTTCAAGAAAACAATAGCTAGGTCATTAAAGTAAGAATACTTCGAGTTGTCAAGATGAATATACCATTTTGTTGCACCCCCTATAAGAGTGCGTTGAAACAAGCACAATTGAACAAAGTCATCCTTCAACTAGTTGGATGAGCACCAGAAGTGAAAATTCATCACGTTATCACCTGGATCTTTTCCAGGCTTGCCCTCAAACTTAGGGATGTTGGAAGGAAACTCAGTCGGCATGGGGGGGCAACGCGGATCATGAAAAATCGGGTCATTAAAAAATATCAAGAGGCCTAGAAAATGAAGAGTTTCCAGAAAGGGTAGTCTTGGTTATGGAGTATTTACATGAAAACAAGGGCCTAGATTTTGGTTGGCACCAGGTTGCTAAGAAAAGTTGGAATGTTGGGCATGGTTTTGGTAGATTCCATGATGACACTCTACAAAAAAATGGACTTCCGTCTGATGTTGTATCGTTGACTGATTCCCTAAGTTAGATGACATGGCTTGAGCAGGGATTGCTCCTTGTATAGTGTTCCACAGACCCTGGTTGGGGATGCCCTCAACCAACCCTCTAGGCATAGGTACAGAACCTTTCCCAAGGTTCCACATAGTGTGGGAGGGGTTTCCCATGATCGACATCCCTTGCGAGGGAAATGAGCCCTGCCAAGGATTCCCAAGACATTGCGAGGAGTAAACTCCTGTCATTGCTCCCTGTGAAGGAATGAAACCTTGCTAATGGTTTTATTGACTAAGATGATGTTTCCCCCAGTCGAGAAAGAAGATGAAGTAAAAGCGTTATTTCCAAACACACCAAACAAAGAAAATGACATTGATCCCACTGGAGTCATGTAGGATGAAGGTCCCTGACTCCCTCCACTAAACAAACTATAGTTGGTATTAGGCCCAATTGGATGTTGAAACATGCCACCATGTGAATGGGACAGAGGAGGAATGTGACCTCCACCGTAAGAAATAGCATTAAACAGGGAAGTGGTGCCCACGATGGATCCTTGCAAGGGAGAATTCAAGCTCCCTTCCCCCACACCAATGGTCTATAGAGTAGAGTATGTGTGAACTGAGTTAGAGTCAAAACTAGGCATCCCATATGAAAAGGGAGTGCCTAATGTGTTCTGAATGAAGGGAATAGTGGTTAAAGTCATCGAAGGAATCAAACCACTACCCGAAGTAGTGGGTGTTGGGGAAATCATGGTCCTGATAAGAGGAGGTGGGGGAGGAGGTACAATGCCCCCTCCAGCAACAGTCGTGATGGGAGTATGAGGACTCCCAGATGAAGTATCACTTGTTGCTTCCATCGCCACTCATCGAATAAATTGGCATTCGGGAGATGTCACCTTGGTAGGGACTATTTGAATTAGAAGCAATGTTGATAAGTCGGTGATTGAAGGATTTGATGGATTGAAACCTTCGGTCTCAAGGTCATAAATGATGGATTCCTCCAGTGTGGGAAATTATTCTCTCAGATCTGTCTTAGGAATAGCTTCCTGTGGCCCGGTAACCTCAAATGATCCTTCTTGATCTATCCTACACCTCAACGATGGCAGAGGTGGCTACAAAGTAACCAACAACAGGCCCTGAAGCTTACGCGAACGACGGAGTTGTTGATCTTCCACCTTGTGAAATGATCAACCGACACAATAGGGTTTAGCTAGCGTGAAATCAAATAGCACACACTAAAATTTCCTAAAGGCAAATCAAGCAAACAACTAACTAGTAGGAAGAATAGTTATGCCAATTGACACTAGAGAAACTTATCGGTGCAAGTGCAACTCAAAAATGGAAGCACCCTCTGGTATACTCTTCAAAGTGCGATCTGACGTCTATCCTAAGTACCGTGGTATACCCCCACAATAACCTATGTAAGTCCATAAAAATAGGCAACTAGGTTTCCAACTCATAGTCAGTCACCAGGAGGGTACAATCAACAGTCGGGTTGATCGTAATGAGAAGGATACCAAAGGAAATTGGTCTGGAAGAAAACTGAGGATATCGAACATATTCGAGGTCCATGAGGCTCCATATTAAAATGTGATAAGTGTGATTCCCAATAAATACCCTCAATATACAATCCCCACTACGCTTGCACTGACTTTGGAGGGGCTACCTCCTCTACCTTTACTTATGCAACCTCGTGTTTAGCCCCTGTGTTAGAGAGGGGTCCCAGATAACTCTTACGAAGCTGGAATTTATACACTCCCTATCTCAGACTCCAATTTTTGTTTTATATGGCCTTGAACAGTTTTATATGGACTCAAAAAGAAATTGAAAAAAACAATTTAAACCAAAAACCTCCCACTCATACCCTAGAGAGAGTCCCTAGTGGAGTTGCCAATTCTGCTAGCGAGGAAAATCCCCCTATTACTATACTAGGTCGGAATATAGGCAAAGCACTAACTTCCCTTAAAAGACAATTCTATTTCTAAACTACCCCAAACTATCTGAATAGAAAGACAAAAGAGAATAAGGAAGAGTAGTAAGTTTACCTTTGGTCCTAACGTCCAATGTAGACTTCCTTCACCTTTGTAGCTTCCTAGGCTGAGGGTCTCCTCCCAAAGATGACCTACAAGAACACTTAGGAAAACAATGCTAAAAAATGAAATCTCTACTTGTCAATGTTAGCATTCAGATATAAACGTAGATGCATTAATCAATAAAGATATCGAGACACAATGTATTGGGATAGGAAAAGAACTCTTTTATTTAAAATGAAGATTAAAAGATTACAACCTTCTTATCGGCAAAAGCTCTGCGAACCAAGTCTGAGATCCTCTTATTGTTGTTCCAAATGTACCATTCCCATGTTGTCTCTCACAATCAACTCATCTCCTTGGGAAAAGGGAAGGGAGTGTATAAGGAGAAAGGGTTGAAAGAGAATGTTGAGGCCAAATCTCAGAAAGGGCTGCAAAACTTGGGCTAGAAGGGGAAGGGATTTTAGCATAGTTTCTTTGTTCTCTTTCTTGATGTTGGAATGATACCCCAAGACCTCTTTTTATATGACAAAAAAATGGTTATTCGGTTTGGGGATGGGCTACACTGGGTAAAATGGTTGGGAAACCCTCAATAGCCCGTAAACTCCGCCGAATTCCTTGCAAATTTTTATTTTTTGCAACTTTTGGAGGTAAACTCGAGATTTGTATCATGCAACTTGCGTATGTACGTTGGTTGTCTAGTATGTAGCTAGCATGTGTATGCGGGAAGTAGTGAAGTAGAGCGCATACATGCTCCAAAAAATGGTTTTTTAAGAGAGAGATTCAACAATAAATTGGCAAAATGTGTAAGTGAAAAGGCCAATGCCATGTATGCATAGGTAGAGCATTTTTGGGCTATAACAATACCCAAGCATCATAGTGACCCACTTGTGATGCTTTAGGGACGATATCCTTTGTTCCAAACAATTCTTCAAACTATGAAGATTTTTCTTGATTTGGAAGCTCTGCCAAATGAGATATGGGTGCCATGTATCCACTGCATGAATGATGACCTCATATCTTTCTCATAGGTTGACTTGCACAAATTTTTGTCACTCAATTATTTACTGGTGAATTCCAAGGGGAACCTTTCTTTCTTCAACATGGTTATGAGACCTGTACATAATGCATCACATTCCAAGAAAAACGTTTTAGTGAAATCAGGCGTAGCTAAGATTGGTATAATAGACATCAATTCTTTAAATTTGAAAAGGCTTGCTTAATAGCCTCATTTTAGACAAAGGAATTGTTTTTTAGCAAGGTGGTTAAGGGGGGCATAATGGACCCATACTTCTTCAGAAACTTCTTTCAGTAGTCTATAAGTCTTAAGAAACCACATGATATTTTTAGGGTCTTGGGGCATGGCCAATCTTGCATAGCCTCAATTTTCTTGGGATCCACTCACACCCCATCCTTACTGACAATGTGACCCAAGTATTTGACCTTTGAAGTGTCAAATGCACATTTGGAATATTTAATGAAAAAATTGGTTGTCCTAGAGGAGTTGCAGGGATTTATTAACATACTCCACATGTGCTTCCCAAGTCTCATTATATATCAAGATATCATCAAAGAATACAAGCACAAATTTGTGCAAAAATGGGCAAAACAATCTTATTAATAAGGCTAAAAAAATGTGGATAAACCATTGCAAAATGTGTAATGGGTCAATAATAGATCATAACACATAAAACATATTCTTCAAACAACTTAAAGTTTAGTGTTTAAAAAAATAATGAAAAAACTAGAAATCAAAAGTTTTTAACAATTTTCTTAAATTCTTAAATATAAATAAAATGATGATTATTTTTTTTAATCGAATGAACAACTTATAATAGATATGTGTCTAAACAAACTTTGGATACTCAAATATAAGTCCATAACTTGGCTCTTTGTTATTTGAGTGTCCAGAAATTTGTTTTTATTTACCATCCTCTTAATCTTAAACCCAAATGTCCATTCTACAATAGTCCAAATCCATTCAAATGCCCTTTCTTACTTTCTCCTTTTGACAATTTTGTCTGTTAATAGATTTTGTGAACTTACTATCTCCTTTTGATAATTTTGTGTAGGTTTGTCAAACTTTTGTTAGCAAGGCAATGGACTAAGGTTTTTGTCTTGGAAAAAAAATAATATGATTTTTTAATAAGACAACATTTTTTTGTTGGGTTGAATGTAATACACACATCATACTATTAATATATGTTATAGTATTTGTTGATAATTGTATAATTTAGTTGGTTGTTAAATTTGGTCAAAACTACATTATAAATAATAATGTCCAACATATAATATATAGAAGATTAAAATAAATTTGAATAATAAAATTGTACAAATTAAATATATTGATTAAAATTTAAATTTTTTCTCATAATGTTTGTTGAATTATTAAAATCTAAATATTAATATAATCTCCATTAAAATTTTATTCTCCTAAATAACATGTTTTCCCTTCATATTTAATACACTTATTATGTATTTAATTTAAATTTATGAAATGAGTGATCTATAAAAGATTCAACTCCATCTATATAAACTGATTATTTATTACAAAGTGAATAACCACTTATATACTATATCTCTCACCAAAAATATTCATGACTTATCTAAATCCAAAAACATACCAATTTTCTTAATTTAGATATTCTAAATATCTAAACCAAAATTACATCAACAATACATCTTACTCTCTCAACCATTGAGAACACAAGCTTAAAATATAGAAGTCTAAACCACTCTCGGAGACTTAAAATATTATGCTAAGAAGTCGAATTTAAAATTAGATTTTTTTAATCATGTGAAATATAGTATTCAATGTACAAGAAATTTCACCTACCACAGAAAAATTAGAAGCTAAATCCAAGAATATGATGCGCCACCCTAAGTGGTTTGAAATTGAGCAATCACGACGTAGAAAAATTTAAAATAAAAGCCAAGATAATGATGCACTGCCCACAAGGGATTCCTTAAGGCTAAGGCTTGCGTATAAAAGGCTTCCTCACATAACACCTTTTATAAGACAACAAATTTATTTTTAATTAAAAAAATCATCGACATTCGCAATCATAGTTAATCATCAGCAAAATTCATATGACACGGATGGCAAAGTTGAGTAATATATATATATATGAATGAAAATCCAATATACATCAAATGGTTTACGTGGAACCATAAAGATGATGTCGACCTCGACAACTAATGTGGACTTGGAAAGTTGACATGGAGGTTGATAGGTGACATGGCAACATTAAAGGTAACATGTGAACATCAATGCCATCTTAATGTACACATGTCATGTCAGTCAATGGAGAGGACACATTAGCAAGGATGCCACATCATCCATTCCATGTCAGCAGAAGAAAGTGAGAGGAGTAAGGGCTCTGAATTTGAGTGGACAACACAATTGTCAAATGAGGAAGAAAGACTTCCAAAGTAGTTTCAATTTGGGAAAATGAGTATAGGATGATAAATGAGAATACCAAGTGAGAAAATAACTAAAGAAAACAACATATAATTCCTAATCATCCTTATTCCAAGGTGTGGAGGTATAAATTAGATGAGCAAGTAGGGTAGTCAAAGGTGATGGTTAATTAGTAGGTTGAAGGATTGACCAAGAATGGCATAGAGGAGTAACTAGAGAAAACAACAACACTCTTGATGAATATTGATGTTCAAGCTAAGAGCATTATAACAATTATTGTTGACAAGATGACTAAATATATTGTACTGAGAAGGTTGTGTTGACGAGTCTAAATTCACCTAACAACAGTAAGGGGTTCTCCCCGGTTAGAAGTCCCAATTAAAATTCTCACCGTTTCGAATAGGGAATCCATCTGGATTCTGGCCCGACAACCATTGTTGGTTTGATTCTACCAGTTGTGGCCTAGTCCACCGATGAGGGTAAGTGATGGGTGGTTGTGCAAACGAAAGATGTAAATGAAGACCATCTAAATGCAGGCCTAATCTAATTCTAATCTAACATATCCTAGATAGGAGTGAACTAAAGTAACATAATGAGTTGTAAAGAAATTAAACTATGCATAAACCCCAATTAGATAGCTATCATAAAGGTGCACAGTTAGAAACACATGCATACAAGTCTATAACCATAATAGTCTAAGTCACATTTATGCATACATTCACAATTCATTCACTCAGGACATGTAATATAAGAAAGAGTAACAAAACTGCAAGAAGACATATATTGCATCAGAATAGTCCATAAACAAACATGCTCTTACAACCAAAACATTCTACTTGAAATAGTTCGCAGCAAAACAACGACACATGCGAGTCCTTCTCTCTATCAAAAGTTGTCCATGTGGGCTTCTCCATATTAATAGTTTCAACAATAGTACATGAAAACTCTAAGGATAGCTCTCCAATTTTAGTTGACATTGTATTCCCAAAGTAGTTCAGAAGTGTACAATGTTTGAAGAGCCAAAAATCCCCCATCTTTCGATTCAATTCTAGTATATATTTGAGGTTCAATAAGACCTTTGGCCTTTCGTCTCCCTCTGTGACCTTTCGTATTCCAACGTTTTTCCTCATCCTCTTTGTGATGATGAGTAACAAGGACAACAATTACATTTCAAATTTGTCTCCTAGCGTTGGTGAGTCATCATGGATTTCGACCATATGTGTCTTGTGCATCATGAAAACTGGCCTTAGGCATGGGGGAACCTTCGTCATCCGAGTTTGACAGTCGATCATCATGGAGTTTCTAGATATCTTCTTTATCCATTTTCCTTAGATTTTCTTTGCTACTCCTCCATCACTGCTACATCTTTCGTTATTGCTCCTTCGTTGTCTTTGGTTGTAGATTTCATCACGAGATTGCTGAGTGCGACCCTCCTTCGCTCGATACGTGGCAACATTCAACATATAGTAGATGAGAGTAAATACAAATAAACTATTAGGAATAATAATCTGAATGAAAATAATTGAGGCATTAAATGATTGAAATATCAAGTAAACTTCTCTGGGTTCAATTCCTGGTTCTTCTGCTCATAATTGAGGTGTTGTGTTCTCTGGGGCTGCCAACAATACCATATATTCATATTAAAAAATGAGGGAAATAAGTTAGGAATTTATTAAAACCTATAACTAGAAATTTGTAGATCTCGTAAACATATTTCCAACGATATAAAGAATGCGCAAAACGGTCATCCAAGTAAAAAATTATAACCATTTTACGAAAGCTAGTTTTTTATGTACCAAAGGAGTTAATAGTAACTCCTTCGACTTGCCATCGGAGAAGTTAATAGAGCAAGTCAGAGGAGTTTGAATTAACTCCTTCGATTTTCATCGAAGGCGTTGATGGTAACTCCTCCGATGCACATCGAAGGAGTTAATGAGAACGCCTCTGATTTGCATCGGAGGCCAAGTCATGAACCTCGTCGGGTCAAAGATGGGGGCTGAGTTATAAAATTTGTCGAATGATCATGTTGGCATACTCCCATCTAAACTTTTTGGAAAAACGATTGCCGCAAATTCAAAACCTAAACCTTGTCTCTATATCATCATCATGCATGTGTTGTGAAATCTCTAAGCTTGAAATATCGTACATTAATCTTGATTTCATATAATAACACTCAATTTAAATATGATTTTAAACAAGTTTATGAAAGAGAAAAAAATTTAAAAAAATTTAAAAAATTGTTAAAATGGGGTTCCCCACTCTTACCTCATTTCTTATACTTAGGATTTATTATTAAAATGTTTTAATCCTAAAATGTTTCAAAAAAATTAAAATAAGGGGGGGTTATGAGTCCAACCCTTCCCTTCCTTCACGCTTTCCTGGCAAATTATTTAATTTGAATCAAAAGGGAAAGGGGTGGCATGCCACACCCCTTCTTCCCACATGTCATAATGCAAGTTTTTATATGGAGGGGGGTCGTGAGTCACCTCCTCTCCCATTCTCATGTTATAAACAACTCAACGTGACCCAATACTTTGACATTCAACATTACTTGCTATATGTCTATAGCAAAGCGTTAATGCACTGGATTTTATTAGAACTATGTAGTTAAGTGCGCTCAGGTTAGTAGTTAAGTGCATTCAGGCTAGAGTAGTACTAGGATGGGTGATCATCCAATGAGTTCTAGTGTTTTTTTATGTATCTCTGAGTAAGCCTAATGGTTAAGAACATGTGTTTCCTCTTAAGAGGTCACAAGTTCAAATCCAGAGGGGGGCAGGATATGTATACCTCCGTAGACTTTGCCAATAAAATTTCTGAGCAAAGATAGTCTCATACACCAATTTACTGTCTGGCTTAATCGTGACCTTAAAAATAAACTATTATTATTATTAAGACTAACTACTCCGATAGTGTGCGGCAATTTTAAGACTAAGTGATCCAATAGTGTGCGGCCATGTTAAGACTAAGTGCTCCGATCACAAGCGGAGAGGTTAGTGTTAAGTCTTCCGATAGTGCGTTAGAGTTATTAGCAACCTCTCCGAGCGCATCGCTGGCGTTGGTGGTAAGTGTGCCGAACAAGCATTAAGTTCATGACTTAAGACTTCTTTTGTTTTCTTAAAGGGGTGCGTGTGTTTTAAAAAGAGAAGGGGGAAACGTGGAGGGGCGCGTGGGCCATGGGCCCTCCCCTCCACGTCACACATCCTTGCTTACCATATTCCTACAACCACACATAAAATCCTTATTTTAATTATTTTGTCTTAAACTTAAAATCCTTATTTAATTATTGTGTTTTTGTATAAGCTTTTAAATTTAAATATTTTAAATTTCAATTTAAATAAAAACAAAAATTATTTAAATTGAATAATGTAAGTTGAATAATACAAACCTTTGAATCAGTGCAATGTTGTGTGGAAGTGTAATAAGAAAGATGCAAACATGTGTTGATGTTGTTGGAGGATTTTAAAGACCAATAGCTTGCTCATATGTCGTTAGATTAGAGTGTCACCTTTTGCATTGCAGAGAACATGTAGGGGCGTTTCTGGTGAGTTTTCTATCTCTGTCATTCCAACATTCTATTGATGTCGTGATTATCGAGGCTTACTAGGATAGAAATCCTTGGTGCTCGTTTTGTAACTTTCGGGCCTCGAAATTCAATTCCGTCAATTGCGTTGGAATTGTGATGGAGGGAGCCATACAATTAACTTATTTTCGGGATGAAAAATTCACTTTGATGGACACCGAAAAATTGCGCCTAAAGACATTTTTTAATGAAAGTTCGGGTCCCGCGTTCGTTGGTTCTTTACCCAAATTAAATTTTGTCAGTTCCTAGGTCATTTGTGATGTACAGGCTCCTGATATACCCATTGAGACTAAGGTTATGCATTAATAGCACAAAGTTATAAATACACCAGAACTGTCAACTGGCATCCAATGCGCTTAGCACTGTCTAGGAGTTGAAAGGACCAAATTTCTTCCGAAGTGCATTTCAGAACCAACATAAGACCAATAGGTATTGTGATTAACCCATTTGATGCTAGGGATTCTTTCATAATGGATATTTAGTTGTAACACAAAGAAACACGAAACAAATAAGCTAGTACCCTGTGCGCGAAGAAAGCCACTAGGGAACACTAAAACTTGATTATGATTGTGATCTGAAGCGAATCAGGTGAGACAGTAAATTATTGACCAACTTTCTATATAGGCGTGTAGAGTTTAGTCGTTGGAAATGTAAGGAGATTGACTGATGAACGCAACAAGAAGGGATCATGGCTGGGAGGGGGACGAGATAAGCCTCAAGGAGAAACTGGTCTACGCTGACATGATCAACGTTGGAAAGAGGAAGCAGATTTTCCTCAATGTGCTCGACAACGATGAGGGGTTGACATCCTTCCACTGACGCATCGACAACAGGAAAGGGAAACTTGTCAATGGGTAGTGTGTCGGGGACGGAGAGGTGAAACTCATCGATAAGCATTGTAATGAAGCGAAAGGGAGGGAGCGCCACCGTTATGTGATGCATCAGTGCAAGTGTAAGAAAGTCAGTTGGTGGAAGGAGTGCATGCGGTGATGATGAATTTACAAACATTATTGATGTGTTGGCATTGATCATGCATAATTCATAGGTGAGAAATACATGCGTTAGTAAAGTTTAGCGGAGGTGCGCTAGCGCATCAACCAAGTTTAAGGGGAGGTGGATTATGTATTGGCGAAAGAATCAACGACGTGCCAATGTAGAGGTGAAATAAAGGATGCGTGCTTCAATGGACTATGTGTCAGAGCAGGAAGAGGGAACTTGCAAAAGTGTGGATCGTCGAGTATAAGTGATCTAAGGAGTAACTGGACATAATGAGTCGGCGAGAGCGAGAGGAAAACTTGAGTGTAACCATTTGCGCTAGGGGGAGAGTGCCGTTCTGGTTGGAAAAATAGAAGGGGGGCCCAATTTCTTGTCTTGGAGAGAGGCTAAGAAAAGAAAATTGGGACGCTATTTTGCAGGCACAACAGGTTGATATTTCTTATAGATTGTATTGTATGAAAAATTATGATTAAAAAAAAGAACTGAAAATGACTAATGGTGCCTTAAGCTAATATGGATAGCAAAGAAGGGTTGTGGGAGCTCTTATTCATGGTAGTTGGTTATTGTATGTGGCGAGGATATTGTGACATGTATAAGGGGCCTATAATATACCAACAAGTGGAGATAGCATCCTTATACATAAGGGAGGGTGAATTCTGAGGATACAAAAGGAGACGATTGAAAGTAGAACATAAGTTATTGCAGTTAAGTCCAAATGTGAAGCATGAGAAGGCATATCAAGTGAAAAGAGTATCAATGTTTGGTATTGGTTACAAGAAGAATGGGCTTTAAAATGAGGCCATATGAAGCTAAAGTGATATAATTGTAACATTATGGTGTGTTTGAAAATGTTTGAAAAATAAATTTAATGTTGGGGCAATATTGTCCAAGGAAAGAATGCAATGATATTGTTATTATGGGCTACACATGAAGAAAGGCCAAGTTGGGCTTAGCTAGAATTATTCCAGGAAAGGGAGCAATAATGCACTAGAGAGCATATTGTAAAGACAACTCAAAAAAAGAACAATAAAATATTGTTTCCATAGTCAAATGGGACATGAGGTCTACTCAACACTACAAAGGAAGCTATTATGGGCTGCAAATGAAGAAATGCCAAGTTGGGCTTAGCTAGAATTCTTCCAGGAAAGGGAGCAATAATGCACTGGAGAGCATATTGGAAAGACAACTTGAAAAAATAACAAGAAAATATTGTTTCCATAGTCAAATGGGACATGAGGGCTACCCAACACTACAAAGGAAGCTACAAAATGAAAAAGCAAGCTATAGGGTGCTAAGAAGATTGTTGTAGCAAGAACTAGAAAATAAGGCTAGTAAGATAGAATTGATAAAGAGGGGTATTCTCACCTTAGCCTTATTTGATTTTAAAATAAAATCGTATGTTTTCAAAAAAATTTAGCAAGCATAAATGTTTATACATGTAGAGATTGCTACTTGGAGAGAGAATCATAGCTAATAATTGTGTGGAATTAGCTACATGTAGAGATTGCTACTTGGAGAGAGAATCATAGCTAATGATCCATGGTGTGATTGATAATAAACCTATGGAATTAGATCAATTATGATGTGGAATTCCATGCTATACAAAGGAGTTGGAGGGTGAGTTCTTAACTCTTCTTTTGTTGTTTAATTATATTTCTTAAGAATGATAAGGTTGTTATATTTAGGCATGAGAATGTTGGGAATGCAAGAGAATAAAACAACTGGAATGAATATGCATTGGTAAGCGTATCGAGGAATACCATGTGGTAGAGTGCATATAGATATGCATGAACATCTAGGATGGTGCATAAGGATTAAGATTAGTATGTTATTATATATGCTAGGAGTAGGTCAAGGTGATTAATTGAGATTAATGATAATTATGTAATCAGAAATGGTTGAAGCATGGTTGAAGATGTTGGTGATATTATTGCATATAATAGTAATCCTTCTAAAGAAAGGATAAGGTCAATAAAATGTTGATCAAGAGCTTGGAAAAAATATTATGTGAGCCTCCATAGGACACCAACTAATCAGGTAACATCCGAGATGATGATGAAAGTGATACAAGTATGAAGTTTAGTTATGCTATATTTCATGTGTTGAAAGAAAATGTTAAAAATTCCTTTAGTGATGAATTAATATCATAAGTTTATAAGTCTATGTTGTTAAATGCACTGATGGGAATGATACCCAAGTGGGGCATGGTCGAGGCAGAATGCCTTAGGCATATAAGATTGTTCTAAAATCAATTATGCATTCATATGAACATAGTGTTTATTATTAACTAATAACCAAGGAAAGTTAGGACTTGTGATCATGTTGCGAAAATGGATTCCATGTGAGATAGTCACGTGTGATTCCATAGTGATGTTGGATATGGAAAGGCTATAGCACTACAAAAGTGTCCAATGGTCTCCCTACATGTATTGTTGTCTTGGACTATAACCTTCTTGCCAACACTAAGAGCACCATTAGAGGCAAAGGGTTTCTTGAGGGATTGTAGAGAAAATAAATAAACTACCTTCTAGTACATTCGAGGGACAGTTTAGCAAAGAAAGGGTATATACCTAGTGTCATGTTGGGATGAAGAGGAAGATGTCTAGATGGTCAAGTAAGTATTGAGAAGGTGGTTGGATGATGTGTCGAGGTGTTGGCTAGACCTTCCAACTCATCATGGTGGACTACATGATATGAGAATATGGCATTTATGAATGAATGTGAGTTTGCAAGTCATGATCATGTACACATGTGTGATTGGAATATATATTTTATTATATAGTGTGAATGCATGATTGTGTCATATTTTATTGCAATTAATTTGATTACAGACACAATGATTTAATTATTGGTATTTATAATTCTAAGACCATTTCCTAGTGTTGTTGCGGATGTTGTAGTGAAAAGATGGAATGCATAAGTAGACATATTTTGATGGACTGCATGAAATTTTTATTGGGAGAACAAGGTTACATAATCGAATGCCTTGGATATGGAAATGAAATCAAGCCATAATATAGACATGGACTATTTCCTACACAATGGATAGTATATAGTGGATCTACCTTGTAAGGGAAAATGATAATTATTGTAAGTTAGAAAGCTCGAGAATAATACCACTGTGATGACATTGGAACCCTATGATTGATGTATTAGAGGCTTCCAATGGATGCTTGGCAGTGGGACTCTATAATCTAGTAATCTTCTTGCATTTGAAAGCCTTGGAAAGATGGTCCATTGCCTGAGTGATTGTTTAGTAGAGAAAGGTGAGTGCGGAAAGGAAGATGCAACTTAAATGAATATGTTGTGAGAGATTCATGTGACATGATGGCTATAATCAAGGAGGGTTTGTCAGAAATAAAAATGAACTAAACGTTTTCCCATGTTAGCCTTGTGAAGCAAATAATATAACTATAAATATGTATAGGGTTAAAATTTCATACTTATTTTGTGTTATGAATATGATTGCTTACATTGTGGGCTGAAAATTCCTATGGATGGAATAATTATTGCATTAAAAATGTTATAACAATGTTTCTCTTGATAAATGATATAGGCACATGATGATATGCTAAGACGTAGGAGGTTATCAAAGTAATGAAAGCCAATGTAGGTGCATTATGTACAAGATATCCAACAACTATGAAAATTTGCAAATAAGAGGATGACATTGTAGACGCATTTGAAGAATGAAAAAGCAACATGGGAGCTAGAGGACGCTATGTGGGAGGCATATCCACATTTATTTTGAAAATTTTTAATGTAAAAATTGTTTTTATTATATATAACGATGACATGCTCCAAGGATGGTGAAAAATCTACAGGGAGGGGAATGTAATACACCATGTTTGATTCATAGATCAATATTGTGTATATATATGATGAAAGAAAAACGATGTAATATGTAATATTGTACATTAAATGATAATAAAAAATATATCGCAAGTTTCAGAAGAGAAGGACAAAAGAATGGGGACTATGACTCTACAAGAGGGGAAAGAAAGGGGACTTAGGGGACTAAAGGCGGCTTAAGAAAGTAATGTTATTATATTGAAAAGCCTAAGTCCATAACCTTGTTTGATTAATTCTCTTTAATCCATGTTTAATTTTATCCAAAGATTTGGATGAATTGCATGAAGGAGGTACATGGGCTCTCCATAGAGATACATGTCCCCTTCATGCCATGCAAACTTATGCTATACCTTTTTCCATGCATTTAGATTGGGGTATTTCAAACTATCATTTGGTTGAAGGTTTTGAGGAGAGTTTGAATGCTTTTGGGTGATGTTTGAATTAATAGAGATTCCAAATTATCAAGAGTTCAAATTACCATGTGAACTATCACTTGGTTGAGGGAAATCAAATGACTTATCTTTGAGTGAACTACCATGAACTTATTGTAATTGAATTATGGAAATCTAAAAACATGATTTATGAGAGAATTGTGTCTATATGGAATGATAATTGTTGTCATTAAGGAATTTCACTAGAGATAACAATTTGTAGAATCCCAACATTGACATTTCTTATCCAGCTTGTGGGAGAGCCTAGGAGGGAAGTGGGATAGCCTGAAGGATTGTTGAGTAAATAAGGGGATCCCATTCCTTGGTTTGTGTAAGCTAAAGGGGAAATAGGGCTATGGATTGGGACTATTGTAGGAGTAAATATTGATTGTGAACTTGAGAATTGGGTTGTGAGAAGAGAATTAGAACTATCCATAAAAAACATTTTCCCTTATGGATTCACAACCCCGACTAGTGGGTGGCCTCTATTGGAGAGAGAATTGGTGCAATAGAGAGCCTATGGTTGGGTGGAATGTCCTTCTTCTATAGCGCGTTGCTAGATTATTTTTCCAGAAAGATAAATATACTTATTTGTGTTATGAAATGCAAGGTTATTGTGCTTTCTATTTTGCATAAAATTATTTCTAGTTTGTGAAGTTCCACATGCATTCATGATTTAAATAATAAATAAATACAGACATTCATGGTTGCCTTTTTTAAATCAATGTTGAAGGTTGAGCTTCATTTATGACACCAATGGAAAAGAAATGAATGCATAGATTCACACTTGGAAATAAAATATTGCTTTCCCATAGGCCCCCTTTTATCTTCCCCTCTTATGGAATCATAACCCATCCCATGCTCTCTACAATCATCTTGGACCTTTATATATTTATTTCTAGCAATAACATTCACATATATTTGAGTACGACATGCTAATTCTACCACATAGTCCATACAAAATATATTTACAACATCGACATGGTTATCTATTCTCTAGTCGAATCTTGGCCTTGAGCTCTGCACAAAGAATCCATACAATCAATGTTACAACTATATTTTCCACCCTAGGGGCACACAGAGGACCTACTTAGGAGGGATACTAGAGTATACATGCACATTTAACTATTACACAATTTTTCATATGTTCTATAGTCCATGTACGTTCGCCCATTTGGTACTCACTTTGTCCAAGATATTATCCCTTGGATGAGAATATTCTTCCCCTAGAAAAGGGCACGCCTCTTTTAGAGTTATGCTTCAGTTACACTAGTGAAGTCTAGTCTTGTATGCCTATATTGGAATTATCACCAAGTCTTGCATGCTTACCTCGGAATCATCACCAAGAGTGCATGCCTTCCTTGGAATCATCACCAGGAGTGCACATTACATGTGCATAGTGTTATAAGGGATAATTCATGGTGCATGCATGATCATAATTCACTCAACTAGTGTATATCTGGTTAACTGGTGATTGCATGGCTAGTTAACCAAGACTAGGTGGCATATTACTAGTGTTTGATTTGATGCATGTCCTAATTAATCTCTAGAAGCTCAACTATGACACATTATATCATCACATTGAGGACATATTTGGTGTATTATTAATGATGAAGGTGTTCTTGGAGAAGGGTGAGGAATAGAGAGTAAGGTTATGTTGCAGGAAGTTCAAAAGATAGCTTTCACCATATATTAGCATTAATTGTGTGAGGGTCAAGGAAGAGCTAAAGCAAGGACCAATAACACATATTTCATTAAATTTGGAAAAATTATATTACGAGGACTTCATCAACATTGAGTTTTTTGCAAATAACCATATTAAGTTAAAATAAGATAAGATAAAAATAATTTTAGTAATGTCAAACTAGATAGTGACCATGAATAGGTCAAACATGTGACTTCTAGGTACAATAATATAAATGCACAACATGAGTGTGAAATCAACTCTTATAAGAAATCGATTTGAGCTAAATCATGTTAGTATGTTTAACATCCAAGTGAGATATTATTGCTATGGACAAGAGACTTGACGTGATGTTTGAATTTGGTGTCTAATGACTCTTGGCATTAGCAATTAAATTAATTACTAGTCGGTAGATCTAAAGTGAACATGAGATTAGATCTCAATCATTGCTCACTTTGGAGATCTAGGGTTTCAGACTTAGAGTAAACTCAAGGTTAGAAAAGACATCCTAGTATGTGAGAGGATGACACATAATAGATACACACAGAGTGAGCGATTGAGCTCTCATTGAAATTTGGGTGGATATTCTAGACATTCATCCAAGTGTGGAGGGGAGGGGCCAAGAATATGAGAAAAAGGGAAGCAAGGGAGATAACAACCAACTAGAAAGATCGAAGGAATGATCTTGAGGTTTGTAGGGCTTGACTATCTATTGTTTTGTATTCCTTAATAGGTGGGTCATTATCCTAGGAAGGAAGCCCAGATTAATAATAATAAATCTCACAGATCTGGTTTTCCTTTCATGGTTTTCCCAGGGGTTATTTACCCCCTTGCCACAATCGAGGGGGGTGTGGGTGGGAGTTTTTGATCGAATTACGATGTTTTGAGGATACTTTAAGTGGAGGGAGTGTGCCCCCCTTACCTTGTCTTGATACATGTCTAAATAACATCTAAATTTTCTTGCTTCTTAGTTCCTTTAAGAAGCACCAGGGAAGTGGTGATCATTATAGTGGTGTTTAGTGGGGAGGGTAGTTTGAGACTAAAAGATCTAAGCATAAGGTATTCTCTCATGTATATTAAGGCTAAGAACTATTGATCTGGGTAGTTGAAGAAATATGTAACTGACACTATTGATCTATCTCCACTCAATGCCATGAAGTACATCAGGTGGAAGTGAAAGTTAAAGGGGGATTCAAGTTGGTCCATTGTGATGGACATTTTCATGGACTGAAGTAAACGAGTGACTTCTAAGAACCAACTAACCTAAACAAGTAAGAAATGGAGGCAAGGGTCTTCGAAGAGTGGTACACAAGGAAACCTAGGTATCGATATCTCCTTGTCAACATTGTTGAATTTGAAAAAACACTAACAAAATATAATAATGCCATCAAAATGTAGAGAAAACCATGGAATTGAAGTATTAGTTTCACCAAGTCTAGGAGAAAATGATAAGAATTTTAAATGGAGAAGATATAGATGTTGATACTTATTTTTCAACGATTTTAGTTGAACTTTGTATATGTCCCAAATTGTGATTTTTGATTTTGATGTTTTATTATAACTACAAATAAATTATCCATTAAGATATTAATTTTCAAGACTAACTAAATAATATTCAAAATTATTCATTTATGACCCATGATTCTCCCATGTAGCCTAAATAGACCACTTAGAACTCATTATCAATTAATTATAATTTGTTTTATAAAAAAATATATATTTATTTACATGGACATTTATTTCAAAAATACATCACATTTATACACTCACATTAATGTATATAACTATATACAATTCAATAAACATCTTTGTGTCTTGTTGGTTTATAAAAGATGATTTCAATTACAAATAACCGATTTAAGAATTGAAATTTACAAAATGTTAATATGGATGGGGAAATCAAATGTCATATTGGTGCAAAAAGTTCAAAGACATCCATATATGACACATCTCCATTGAGCCTAATTAGTGCAGTTAACACTCATTATCAATTAAATTTTCTATGTTTTATTAGCAAAAACATTTTTTTACATGGAGTTTTATTTCAAAAACTACAATGTCACAATTTTAATATACTCACATCAATGCATATTATAGGAAAATAAAAATCAATAAATGATTTTGTGGCTTATTGACTTATATGAGAAGATTGAATTTATAAATAATTTATTTAAGAATACATATTTACAATAAGTTATGGATTGAGAAATAAAATACCTTACAAGTTTATAACCCATCCCATTAGCCTAAATAATCCACTTAACTCTTATTATCAAGAAAGTCTAAGATCTTTTTCTTAGGAGAAATGAATTGTTGTTTTTATTGAGTTTTATTTAAAAAAATATATATTGCATTTATACACTCCTATTAATGCATATAAATAAGTAAAAGTCAATAAAATAACTCTATTCCTTGTTCGCTTATATGAGATGATTTCAATTTATTTAAAAATGTAAATTTACAAAAAGTTATGGATAATGAAATCAAATGTCTTATAGCTCAAAACGTTCAATTAGACATAGTTAATCTATGGAAAGTCTACAATGAGTCTTAATAGTCCACTTAGCACTCATTATCAATTAATTATATGTTTTTTTTAAAGAAATGTAACTTTATTTACAATGGAGTTTTATTTCAAAAATTACATATCAAACTTATACCCTCATATTAATGCATATTAAAGGCAATTAAGAGTCATAAAGTGACTTTATGCCTTGTTGGTTTCTAATATGATATGATTACATCTACAATTTTAGTTTATTTAAGTATACAAATTTACAATAATTTATGGATTAAGAAATAAAATATCTTATAGCTTAAAAAGTTCAAATCCATTCACCTATGACCCATCTATTATATTATAGGAAATTAAAATTCATTGACTTTGTGCCTTGTTGGTTTCTAATATGACATGATTGCAATTACAAAATTTAGTTGATTTAAGTATACAAATTTACAGTAAGTTATGGATTGGGAAATCAAATATCTTTTAATTCAAAAAGTTCAAATGCATTCATCAATGACCCATCTCCCGTTAGCTTGAATAGTCCATGTAGCATTCATTATTAAGTATATTATTCTAATTTTTTGGGTACAAAATGCATCTTTATTTACATGGAGCTTTATTTTAAAATTTAAATTTCACATTTATACAAGAGTATGAATACATATAAGTAAATAAAAGTCAATAAAATAAATTTGTGCCTCATTGGCTCATACAAGATGATTTCAATTACAAATAATTCATTTAAGAATACAAATTTGAAGAAAAAATTATACACTGGAGACAAAATTCGTACGGTGCAACAAGGTCAATGTAAAAACAATTATAAAATTGTATATTAATATCATTGTCAATTCCCATATATTTAAAAAATATATAAAATCATACAAATTGATTCACCAATTGAAAAAATGGAATGTACTTGTGAACAAATTTTTAAAAGAAAACATCTTCCTCTACTACAATGAAGTCGATGTTCTATTGAACATTCAAATGTAGTCACATTTCTCTTTGATATGATGAAGTGTCTTCAGAAAGGGGAATACAACCTACATAATCCAAGTATCTTTCTCTCGTCTTGTGTATGTTTTTATGAGGATGTGGTTTGACCGATATCCAACGAATTGAGAAGTGGGATTTGTTGTATCTATTAACAATACATTTGATTAATCATATTTATCTCCATATTGGGACCACACATCACTTAACCTTTTCTCATAAAATTGTATTGTATTCCTTATTTTCATTTTTGTTTATAAATGATAGTGGGACCTATCCCATGTGAGTTCAAAGTCCCCTATATCAATATTTTATTTTTCAAGTACTTGTCGAATGTACTTGTCAGTAAAATTTAATGTCCATATTGCATCATTATAATTTTTTAAGCAGTATTTTAATACTTCTGACTAAAAAGGCCTAAAAAAATAGGACCCGTCACCAAAATCCCAATCTCGTTTTCTTTAAATATGAAAATTTGGTTCATCTCCGGTGTATGATGAGAAAACTACTCCTTCCATCTCAAATATCAACAACATATTTCAACTGATATTAATTCCCATTTGCATCTGCACTGCAGCCACATATATTACGTTAACATATCTCCACTTCAATACTTCGCTAATTAAAGACATCAAAACATGACATTTAAAATCATTTCAAAAAATCATATTGTTGTCTATTATCAATTTTTTCCTTCTGTATGTGAAGGGAACATTGCAAGGAATGAAAATTATAAAATTATAATTACAGTGTCCCAATTCAAGTGAACAAACTAATGATATGTTAATTCAAATAATCGATTTTAAGAATTATGATGATCAGTTAAATTATAATTGATAAACATAATTACAATGGACCAATTCAAACATGCAAAGTAATTTTGTGTTAATTTTCAAACTACCTAATTATATGTTAATTTATATCTACAATTTAATACAATTTTTTAACTTCTATGAAATAATAAAATTTTATAAGAACACATCAAACCACCCTTCAAATGACCAATTTTTAAGAACTATACTGATAAATTAAACCACAATTGAAAAAAATAATAGCAATGGTTCAATTCAAACAAACAATCGGAATTATTATCTAATAATTATGACATATAACCTAATACATCTTTTAAATTTATATGGAATACAAATTTTTTATACGAACACATTAAACAACCATTCAAATCACTAACATTTATTAACTCACTATCTCACTATAAATAAACAAGATAACGATATTTTAATTTTCTATTAATGACATATCAAACCACTAATCCTTATATTGGTATGATGAAATAGAAATCAACTTAAATTGAAAAATGCTACAAAATATAATAATAATTCATGATGTCATACATATAATGACCAAGAACTTATATTATAAACACACTATTCATGTTTATACATGAAAGATACTATTAAATATCATTCAAAATCCTTCAAAGTGGATCACACATCTATTGCCAAAAAATGTTAAACCTTCAATCAAATACCAATAATAAACATTAAAAATCATGCCACCTATATATATATTTAATACTTAATTTAGAATAGAATAAAAACATTAAAAACCATGCCACCTATATATATATATATATATATATATATATATATATATATATATATATTTCTTTCTTATTCATGTGATATACATTTGAAATGTTATGATTGTTACAAAGATTAAAATTGAAAAAAATAAGAACAAAAATAAAAAGACAAGTTATAAGTAACTAGTATGATAATGTGTTCATGATCATATTTTTGCATCTCAAGTTTGTCTTTGTTCTCCTTATTTGTCTCTATAATATACAATTAATATGTTATGAATTGTGACAATGAATAAAATTTACCGAAGAACAAAACATGCAACAAAATATGTTTAGTACCCAATTTATCATATTCTTGATTATAGTTTTGTTTCATATTCACTTGATCAATGTCTTTGTTCTCTTCACTTGTCACTATAATAAACATAACAAATGTTATAAACTACGACAATGAATACAATTCTTTAAATAACTAAAAAAACAATGAATCATCTGTAAATGTGTTGAACCTGCACATAATAGATCTAGATAAACAATAATACACACATTTGCAGAGAGAATTAGAGAAAGAAGAAGAAGGAGAGAAAGAATGAAAGAATTCTCATTAA
>JZKD02S1675766.1:293910-307377 GCA_000966675.3 Picea glauca
TAGTTATGGGAGTAAACTTCCACCCAGTTTAGTCTCTCAGACAATTACGAGAGTGAATTGCCACATAGCTGAGTTAACGAGTCAACTAGTCTTCAGTTAACTGACCGAACAAAGAGTAGTGAGGAGTTAACTTAGGAAATCAATGGTAATGCGGCAGTTTGGTGATGATCCAAAGGAAAATGCTCATTAGCTGGTGATGATCCCAATGAAACATCTAAACTCAACTCAATTGGTCAAACTGAAGTGTCAACTGAAAGATAATATTTTCCAGGTGGAATATTCTATCCTAAAGTATAGGAGACTGGATAATGACTAATTATGACTAATAAAAAAGGAAAAACCTTAGGAAAAAGTAAATCCTAGGTGTGTGTGAAGTAACTCCAACATCATCTTCAATACCCCATATGGTATTTTGTTCTTGATTATATTTTTGTGGCACATTCCCTTTATCATTTTATTTCAACATATAAAATGCTATGAATTGTGATAATGAAAACAATTATAAAAAAAAAGAAAAACAACAAGACAAGTTAAGTACATGATATCATATTGTGATCTATCATTTGGTTTTCCAACTCCAACATTCCTTTCTCATTGTCCTAATTAATGACTTTGTTCTTACATTTCCCTATAATAGACATCCAAAAATGTTATGAAATGTGGAAACTAGATAATTTTTAAAAATAACAAGATAAACAAGCAAACAAATTATGTACATGTTATGGTATCTTCTTCTCCTCTTATTTCCATCTCCAAGCTTTTTTCAACATTGTGCACACTATATTGGTTATTCCCTTGTTTCACAATGTCATCATTTCCTATTTTATAATCCCCATAGTTAGTCACTATAGTAAACAACTTGCCAATTAATAATTCTAAACAACATATAATCCCAATAATTACAAGAGAAACAACAAAAGAAGTGTAGTACCTGAATATTCGAACAAATTATTGGATCTTGGATTTGACAATTGAAAGGATTTGTGATTATCCTATATGGTTATCCTTTGTGACTTTGTTTTTACAATGCATGTCATTCTTATTCTATATTTACAACATGCCTTCATTAAATTTTCCCTTGCATAAAGAGAAATAATCACTATTGCATCACTACATTGTTGGTGCATTTCCAATAAACATGCCTAGAAATTAAAATTTCTCTCATTTTCATTAGTGATTTCTTCAAAATTGTGAGAGTATCTTGAAGCTTGAATTTTCTTCTTCTTCTGAAGTATAGAAATGTATAGTTAAAACCATATCATAACTATAACTATTTTGTGTCTCATAGACACAATTGTCATTAGTCATTTTATAGTTGAACTTGGAATTCTTTATAGCAATTTCCATAGCTTGGTGTACATCATTGTAGGACCAAAGTTCTACAAAGATAACTATAGTAAAGTCATCCAACTCATTTTTTTGGATAAAAAATTGAAACAACTCAATATAATAACCCTTGTGGAATGTTTTTTTTCAAATCAAATGTATCTGGAACAAGAAGGTCAGTATGTAATATTGGATGCAAATGAGAAGGAAAACAGTGAAAAAGTGTTGACAAAATACCAGGCTCCCCCCAAAGACAACCAAATTCAAAATTATTTTCAACTTGTTGAATGTTTGTCGATTCATCTATTATTCCATAGAGGAAACCACATGCTTATTAAGAAAGGGACTCTATTTTTTTTATTTTGTGTTCCTTTTTCATAAGTAAACCCTGCAACAATCTTACAAAAGTTGGAAAATATGATATCATTAATTTCATAATGCTCAAGAGTATTGGATGTGGTAAGTATTTTATCATTTATTTTCTCATCATGACTTTCAAAATATGTAAGCATTGCATCCAATATTGTTCTATTGGTTTTGAATTTCAAAAAATAATCTTTCAATTTTATGGCATTGGTTGGATGGTTTGGTGGAATAGAAAACCAAATGGTTCCATCCAATATATTATCTGCTACAATAGCAATTTCTTCAGTGCTTAGTCCCTGAAGGGGATGAAGAGAATGATATAGATTATTTTGAGAACGAAATGAAAGAAGAGATATAACAATGAAATATACAAATATATTGCAATAAGAACAAAGATAAAGTAATGCACACTTCTTTTATTAATAAGAGACTATACAAAAACTGTAAAATTACAGAGTGAATGACTCGCTAGAATGGTGACAACTTATCTATGAGAAGAGATGTGATGGATACACTCATTCATAATAAGATGATGATGGTTACAATGAGGATATAGAGTCATTTTTAACATAAAGAAAATCCAAAACCCTAACCTCGGAAGATGAAATTCCAAAAGGTTTGCGGGCCTCAATGGGGGTAGTTGGTACGTCAACTTCCCAAGGATGTAACTTTTTCACACGATCTTTGTTTGGGGTGAAAGATAGCTTGTTTGAAATGTCTATCCGAGGAATACACATTTTTCCATCACACTCTGGCTAAAGCCTATAGTGTGACTGTGGCAGGCCCAAAAAACGTTGTTTAGGGCCTCAAAACGACCCCGAAAGTTTACGACCCAAAAAGTTGTAGAAAAAATACCAAGGTGGAAACCCCTGTTTTGAGCCAGTGGAATAGGTGGGTGGCCACTGATTTCTACTTGGATCAGAGAAACAACTGTTAAACTTTGTAGACTATATGTCCTGTAATTCTCAAAATTTGGTTGGCTTGGAGAACACTTCAATGTGCCTAATTGGTAACAAGTAAAAATAGTTTCCCATTTATCCCAAGTAGGTTGATCAATATATAAGAGAACCTTTTTATCAAAAAAATTTGTAATTGGAAAATCAAAGAATGAGCACAACATTTCATCATCAACCTATTAAAAAATATAAATATAAAATAATAAGAATTCAATGTAGATATGAAAATATAAGATCTATACATTTTGAAATTAAATAAGTCCAATTTATAAACTAATGAGATTTCTTTCTAAAAATGAGAATATATGACTTATATTATCAACTTAGATAAGTCACAATGTGCAAAAATGATTAAAATTACTAACATTGTCTTCAATTGTCTTAGAATTTCCAATCCTCCTTATCTTTAATTTGTCATTGCCAATTAAGAAATATCTTGCCGACCGCATACAATCAATGAATGGAGTTTTTTCGAACACCTTATTTTCATAATTTAGTCTAAAAAAAATAAAAATCACCACATTGAGTTCAATTGATGGATCTAAGAATCGAGCATTATGTTCTGTATACTTTCTCTTTGCCTCAAAAAATACACTATATTTAGGATTTCCTAAAATTTCTTTAGCTGCTTGAATGATGGGTTGGCCATCAACTATCAAAAAGTTGATGTTACTAGCATATATATGTCTCATTTACAATTTTTATAGGGTTTACCAATGTATCAGACTCATTGATATTGAATGGAATCATAAGAGCGTCATGCAACGATGTTTGAAATTTATCTAGGAATGATTTCACAATAATTGAACATTTGAATCATCTCGTGATCTAAATTTACAAAATTTGGGGGATTCCCTACATCTTTAATCATCCACCTTTCTGCTAAAGGTGCTTGAAAATAAATAACAGTTCTTGAAGGCTGTATGAATTTCATCACATTAGTCTGCAAGCTTCATTGTCTCAGATTTAGCTTTCTTAGCTTTCTGAAAATCTACTGTAGGTTTGAAATCACTTTGTACGATTCTCTCTTCCAAGTCAGTTAAATGTAGTCTCCTCAAAGAAAGTAATTTATCACCGATTTTATCATTTGATATTTTATTAGGTAGTTTACCTTTTTGTTGCAAATAAAGAACATATGATGTTTTCTTACATCTCACATAGAAGTATTTTAGAACAACAATGATATTTTCTAAGAGATCTATGCAACTCTTTAAATTAGATTTAGAGAATCTCTCATAACTATCCAACTTGAACTTAATTTTTTATTGTATTTGGCAACTCCTTACTTGAAGCTTCAATCAAATATGGTCTAAATTTGGTGTACTCCACTAGACAAGAAACCAATTTTACTTCACTTTATTTAATAACCTCCAGTTGAAAATCGATGTGACTTTCATTGTGAGCATAGAAAGTAACAATTGTTACTAATATATTTGGATATTTTCCATCTATGGATCCAAATAGATACATATCTAGAAACATATTCATGGGGCTTTCTATTCGAACATACCAATCACCCACAAAGTCATATTTATTGAATGTATTGTACTTCTTAATCATTTCAAAAGTAGAAGTAGAAATTGTTGTTGAAACTATGATTTGAGTTGCATGAGTTTTTTGTTTTTTGGATGATGGTTGTATCATTTTTCATGTTTTGGAGCCTAGGGACTCTAAAAACAATAATAAGAAATTATTACCATAAATCAAAATGAAATTATAATTACAAATTTCATCATATAATTTTATATTAAAATTTGAAAGGGCCATCTAATCTAACCATTTCTAAAAGAATATAGATAATATATAAAATATCCATACCAATTGGAGGAGGCATCATTTGTGTATCAATTGCTTTCCATTTTTTATTGAATTATTTAATTGGAATTTTATATGTGCTAGATTCCATAGTTTTTGAAACCAATAGTTAATTTTTTTTCTATAATTTCAAATGGATGGAAAAACATGAAATAACAAACATTACTAAAGAAACTTATAATACATCAGTTTCATTTGCATGCACAAGAACAAAGAAATTCATGTCCTATGCAAGCTTACTACCCACACAATGGTATATTAAAATTCAACTAGTCTCAAATTACATGTGAATATTTTCTAACTATTTGTAAATGAGTATAATCTAGATTTTAAAATGCCATACCCACTGCAAGATACTTATGATGTGTCAGATTTTCATTAATTGTTTTCCGTGACACTTTTTTTTTTCACTTGCACCGTATTTCTTAGCATTTGAAAATAGTTGCAAAAAAAATATTACAATAATTTCAAAAGAATTAAAAGAACATGAATTGAAAAATACAATCATTTTCTATAACATCTCATTTCATACATATGCACAACAATAGGGAAGTCTATTTCATAGACAACCTTACTAAAATAAAAACAATAGCTCAAACTTCATCAATCAACATTCATACACTAGAATATTGTCTAACCATTTGTAACAAAGTTTAAACTTTTTTTTTTGTAAGTGAGTTGGAGATTCTATATTACTGAGAAAAATATGGTACAAAAGGAAAAGAGGGGTATCCCCTGATTTGCCAAAAAAGGAAACTAGATCATGGATCTCGAAGTTGCGTTGTCTACTTAAGCAAGGGGAGGGCTGGGCCGCCACCTTGGGAAACTTACCCAGTCTCTGAAAACTTGTTTGAAAAAACTATACCATAACATATACATAAAAACCAAAAAGGTAGACCAAGGGTGCCTCATACACTGATAAACAAAATGACCAAGGGTTGAGACTGTGCTAGTGCAAGAGGATTGGATGGATTTCATCTTCTTCCTTGCTTTCCTCGTTTTACTTTCTCTACTCCACCGTGCGCATCTCTCTGATGCAGGTTGGTGTTCCACGTTGGTCTATTGGAGTGATGTCCATGTGGTGGACATAGAAAAGGTAGAGGTGGAATTGTCCTGCCATTCGTTTTATTTTTTTGGTTTGGCTCCTCTGGTCCTCTGCTATTCTTCTTGCACTGGCCTCCAAGTTGCTGAGGCGGCTCAAAATTTCTGTGAGCTCCTTCTTGTGGCCACGGTTTTCCACCTTACTAGTCTCATTTCTGTCAGCTCTCAACTTACTTATCAACATTTTGTGTGCCAAGATTCCTCCACCGTTTTGTGGTAGAGGGTTGTCCTGGGCTGTGTGGCCCCTGGGTCCCTTATCTTGTCTAATTCTTGGATGAGTTCTGCCCAGGATTTTCTCTGGCGCTTGGTGTTGACTTCTCAGTCCTACCTGTCGATGACCGCTTTTCTCTTTGGATAGACCTGCACAAAAAAGGTGCCTTTGGCCTCTCTCGCCGCCTGCTCCATCCTTGTGATAATTTTGGGCATTTGTTGGAAGTTCCTCCCCCTGGGGGACCCACTTACTCTAGGTATTCTTCATTCTTACCATATTGGTTTGAATGCGATGGTTTTTGTCTTGACTTCGTCCTCCACTTTTATTCGCCCCTTCCTGGTGTGTAGAATGGTCTCTTTAATTGTTTCTCTCTGGTCTGTAGATATCCCTAATTATTCTTCTTTTAAGGGGTTTCCCTGTCTATGATCTTATCCTGGTAATCATGGGTCTCTCGTAAAGGCGTACCTTTTGGTCCTTTTTCATTGTTTTAGAGTGTGTGCGCTTGGGAACCTTGTCGTCATCCCTGCGCCAATCCTTTGTCTGGCATGCTGTACACCAATCATTTCCTCCCACTGTATTTGTGCATGGGTGATGTGTACCCATTCCTTCCCACGGGATATCCTTTTGATCTTCATCCTTTTCCATCTACAGATTAACCTTTCTTCTCTCCCACGAACAACCCCTGTACTTCTTTCTATTGACAGAACCGTGGTGTCATACCTCCCCTTGTGGTGTGACCAAGATTTGGATTATAACTTGTGTTTAAATGGTGGCCTATCGGATTCTGCCTGGATCCTACTTTCCCTTCAATTAATTATGCACCTTCAGCCTCGATGTGGTCATCCATACTTCAACTTCCATCATAGTCCTTTGCTGCTAGTTGGGTACAGTCTGTCTGAAACTGACCATTAGGGGTGTTACTCCACATGGAGTCTAGTTATGGTCCTTCCTTGTTGACCCCTTCATTAGTGATTCTATCCTCTAGTCCATTTGTTGACATTCTTACCCAGCGCAACTCCACTGTGATCCCTGTTTGCAAATGATCCTGAATGTTTTGCAGGGAGTAAGCCAAGCACTAATGCCTTTGAATTTTTCCCACTCTAGTGTTGTTTTAGAGTTTCCTTACTGTGTTGATGACTAGTGTGGAATCTTCTTCCACTATGATGTTGGTCATCCCTTCTCAGTGTAGTATCTCCAGGCCAGTCTCCAGGGCTCCAAATTCCATGGCATTGTTAGTTGAGTTCCCCAGACTCCCAGTGTACATTCGGATAATTTTTCCTTGACTATCCCTAATTACTCCCCCCGTACCTGTCTATCTTGGGTTTCCTTTCGATGCCCCATCGAAATTAATCTTGAGGGATCCCTCTGGTGGTAGTTTTCAGTTGCGCTCACCTACTTGTAGTTGTGGCAACCATCTTACTTGATTGGGGTTGCATCCTTCTTTCAGTTGAGATTTCGGTCTGTGAGTTACGCTCCTCCTGTTTGGCAGTTACAGATTTGTACCATTTCTCTTTTCGTGGAGATTATTGTTTCCTTAATCTTTCCTGCCATCCATCTTTGGTTCCTGAAGATGCACCGGTTCCGTTCCTTCCATATTTCCCAAATGATCATGCTGGGAATGAGGGTCCAATAGATATTCACCTCTTCATTTTCACTGTAGTTTTCCTTCCAGATGTTTATAGTTGTGGATATATTCCATCTGATCCTATTAGACTGTCGAAAGATTCCTGTCGCCCAGTCCCAGACTTCTACTGTGTAGGGACATTCATCCAGGAGATGGTTCATTGTTTCCTCCTTTTCTTCACATAGGTGACATCTTGAAGGGCCTATGAATCCTCTCTTCCTTAGGTTTTCCTAAGTTAGGATTCGGTTGTGTAGTATTAGCCACTGGAAGATTTTTATTCTTTTCCAATGGGGGTTGTTCCCGAGCTTATCCCATTGATGCGTTGAGTCTTCTTATTCCTGGTCTGCTATGTAGTGGCATAATTCTTTAATATTGAATTCTCCACCGACTTTGTTCCCCCATCTCAGCTGGTCATTTTTGTCTGTGAATGCAATTTTTCGTCTCCCCAATTCCTCCTCCACCTCTTTTACTGTTGTTGCAGTTTGGTCTCTAGTCTGTGGGGTGAGAGTGTTCCATATTCTCCATTTGTTGTGATTTCTTTCTTGTTTCCAGTAATGGTAGACTCTAGTTTTTTCTTGCACCATCATCTCCTGTTGGAGTTCCTCCCGACCCGGTTTTTCCATTCTAGGTTCCTATTGCTAGGCATCCTCTCAGAATCAGGCGGTTCTTCCATTTCTTATTTCCCAAAAGATGTGTGTCTGGATCCAGGCCTTGTTGCACTAGGCTAGGTTCCAGATGGTGGAACCTTCCCTGGTGCCTCTGAAGCAGATTTTGTCCTGGTCGCAAATTTTCGGGGCATACTTTGCCTTCCAAAGGTTGACCCATGGTGTGGTAGTTTCTTTTAACCAACGCCACCAGAGTTTCACCCCATAGGCATCATTGGTCACTTGCGGGTCGTGTAACCCCAAGCCTCCTTTTCTTTTTGGTTTACAAACCTTCTCCCAATCCACCAATGCCCATTTTTTTCTTGTTTCCGCTCCTCGCCATAGGAAGTCCCTTTGTATGGTTCTTATTTTTTGTAGAATCCCCTTGGGGGTTGGGAAAACTGACATCATAAAGGTTGGGATAGCTTGCAAAACTGACTTGGTTAGGATAAGTTTTCCGGCTAGGTTGAGGGATCTGTACGTCCAATTTTTTACCCGGTCTTGTAGCTTGTTGAATATTCCTTCCCAAGTTGACAACTTGTAAGATTTGTCTATCAGGGGGATTCCCAAGTAATTGGTTGGAAGTTCTTTGCATTCAAATCCCAGGATGTTGGCCAAATTCCTTTGGATTGCAGGGTTGGTATTAAAGAAGAAGATGATAGATTTGGACTGCTTTATCTTTTCTCCTAAGGCTTCCTCAAACTTGTCTAAGATTCGTTTGTAGGATTTTTCTTCCTTGACCATGGGTATTCCATGAAGTAAGGTGTCATTCATGAACTGTTGGTGTGTATAAGTCGGGCAATTCTCACAGGGTTTGATACCTTTTATTTCCCCTGTTGCGGTTGCACTTTTTATGCTTCAACCGAGACCTTCCATCATTAGGATGAATAGAAAGGGGGACAATGGGTCTCCCTGTATGATGCCTCTCATGGGATAGTGTTATAACCCTAAATTGCACCACACATGCTTACCTGACATCAGGCCAACTCATATCCCTTCTTTTCCAAAACACTGCTGAACAACTCTTTGAAAATCCTCTTGTATAAAGGCCCACGTGCCCTAATCCATTACTACACGTGTGTACACGCTTGCTGACCCAAAACAACCCGCGTGGACCGACAAAAGCATGAAAAAAGGAAAGTTGCCGATGGAACAAAAATATATGGGTGAGTTAATTGAAACTCCCGTCCATGCATGGCCGAGGGTTCATCCAAATACCTAGCTCCTTCTAGCCTATAAAAGAATGGGTAGGGGTCCCATTTGGAATAGGAAAAAAGATAACAAAGAAACTCTTCCCATTTACATATTCCCATTGTCCCAACCCTTTAGCCTTTCCTTGTGCCAAAGGAGATTCAAAGCAAAGCAGTTGGAGGACAGAAGAAGAGGAGCCCAGGACCAGGTTCAAGGAGTGGTAGCCGGTCTCAACTTTTGTAAGTTGACTCATTCAAAGTAATAAAGAAAATTGTTTTCCTATCCCAATTCATGAACTGTTTAAAGTTTGATCAGTATATGTTTTGATTTCTAACCCATTAGTATATAAGTAGTATGCATGCATAGTTGTTGCTCGTCTTGGATGTAGGTCAACTTTGGAAGGAGTATTGCGAACAAGTAATCAAGCACAACGGAGGATCGACATCAAATGCCGAGAACGAGGTAGGCTGATCTTTCCATGCATTTACTAAGAAGAGGGGATTTAAATCTAGGGATGAAGGTAGAAAGTAGCTTCTCTTCGGTTATATCTGCATGCAAAGTCTGAACTCTATTTTCTAGTCCATAGGGAGATTTTCCCAGCAACAGAATTGGCGACCATACTGGGGAGACTCTCTAGGGTTCCTGGAATTTTATTTAGTTTTTGGGTAGTTTTATAGACTAGTTTTTCTTGCCTCTTTTTTCTTTTAGTTTCTATAAGGTCCGAGCTAGCAGGGAGTCTGGTTTTCCATACCATCTTTCCCTATCTTTTGCTTGACTGTGTTTTTTGGGACCCACGGAGGTACACGTAGCCTGCACAAGGTATGCACGCGTGTACCCGCGCCCTACACTCTTACAGCCTGCGTGTGAACGCTAGTTGTAGAAGTAGCAGTAGCATGTGGAGTTCAGAGAACTTCAGAGGCAGTCATCCTCTTCCCTGTCAGAATCACACATTCTCAGGGGGTTTTCTGTAACTCTGTCTGAGTCTTGTTTGCTAGCAGTCCTATCTCAGATTGTTTTTTCCTTATCATTTTTCCTTACATTATTTGTTTTTCTATTAAAAAGAGAGTTCAAGCCTTCAAGGGATCCTGGTTATCAATATCAGTGGTCTCTTCTTGGTTTTGGGTTCTCTGTTTTCTTTTTTTTCCAGAGTTTAGATATACACGTGGCCTATACAAGGTCATCCCGCGTGTACATGCACTCTGTCTCTATCTAGCGCATGTTTGCACGCATTTTGTTGAAGTGACAGTCGCGTGCTTGTACATGATACTTGTTGTTGAGGGTAAGGCATTCATCTTTTCCCTTGACAAGAATTATTCCTCTCAGGTGTTTGAATTTTTGTTTGAGCAGTCAGTAGCTTAGGATTAATCTTACCCTTAGCTTGCTTTTTCTCATTTAAAAAGTTGTCAGAAAAATAAAAGAATTTTCACGGTTTTTAGACAAGTGTGAGAGTCATTTTCTTTTAAAAATTGCTAGTGTGTGATTTTTTTCAATCTGATTCTTTGCGATCTGTGACTAGGCCAGAATTGTTTTTCTTGGTTTTTGCTTGTCGGCATTTTTCCTTTCTTGCTTTACTAGCATTTAAAATAAATAAATAAATCCTTTTTCATTTTCTTGTTTGGTTGAAGAGTGTGTTTCTACATTATTAGCCAGGGAAAAGTTGTTTATTTCATAAGTTTTTGTAATCCACTTAGATCATAAGTAGCTCGTAGGAGAGTGAAATTCCTTTGAGTTTGCTGTCCAAAATCTTAGAAAAGTTAATTTTTTTTTTTTTTGAAAAGTTGTTGAAATTGTGCATTAAGTAAAAGTTTTGTTTCCAGCTTTTTTATTCATTCATTGCTTTCATCTTTTTAACATAATCAGTTTTACCTTCATACCCCTTGACGTAAGACAATGCCATAAAAATAACGCTAAATTTTAAAATCTACTAGACTTTTATGTGTGTAGGGTTCACCAACTAGTTCAGGATTAGGGCCTTGGATTAGGTTGGAGAGGAAACTCTTCAAGGCCATTTTTAAAAACAAACATTGGAGTCTGAGTTAGGGAGTGTCTAAGTCCAGTGTTGTGAAATTTATCTGGGACCCCCCTCTAAAACATGGGATAAACACAAGGTCAAAAGCGGAAAGGTAGCGAAGATAACCCCTCCAAAGCTGGACCAATCATAGTGGAGAACACATATAGAGGGCTTGTTTTGGGATTCCGTCGTTTGCATTTTCCACGGGGCTTCGTGGGTCTCGAATCCATTTGAGGTCCTCAGTTGTCTTCTAGAACATTTTCTCTCGATACCCTTGATAGGTTTCGGGCTCGATACCCTTCTCATTATGGTCTACCCGACTTTCAACTGTACCCTCCTGGTGACTGTTCGCGCGCTGGCAACCTGGTTGCCAATATTTTTAAGGGACATACACAGGTGACTGCAGGGGTATACCACGGTACCTAGGATAGACATCGGGCCATGCTTTGCAGATTATACCCGAAGGGTTCTTCCTTGTTCGAGTTGCACTTGCACCGGTAAGTTTCTATAGTGTTGGTTGTTGTAACTGTTCTTCCAATTAAATTAGTGTTTGCTTGTCTTATCTTCTAGGAATTTTTTTAGTGTGTGTTACTTTTGAGCGTTTAGACTACCTTAGAGTATCTTGTATCTTCTCACACAGTGGAGGATCCTGAGCTCCGCTGGTCATGAAGGCTTCTTGGCCTGCTGCCGGTTACACTGGAGCCACCCCCGCCACCATTAAGGCGAAAGCTAGATCAACAAGGGTCTTTTGAAGTGATCGGGTTAAAAACCATTGTGCCCGAACAACCCCAGGAGGAATTGAACGTTTTGGACCTTGAAGAAACTGCTCTTGGCCCAGTTGAAACCCCAACCACTGATTTCTTGGCACCTTTCATTGTACCAATTCAATTTTATGAGCGCCAGACAGTGTCACACACAGCAATGGAAACAAATGTTGTTACTCCTTCTGGGAATTCTTCAATTTCCACCACGGTTGTCACCACAGGAGATCTTTCATCTCCTAACCCACCATCGTCAGCTTGAACCACCATGGTCTTGACCGCAACTACTTCGCATAGTGGTCCGATCTCGTCTTTGGCGGCAACCACAACCCCTTTCACACCAAGTGCGACAGGCCATCCGTTCTCATACGGGATGCCTAGTTTGGGTACAAGTCCTGTACTTTCCTACTCCACTTTACAGACTTTGGGTCTGGGGGCAGGGAGCTCTAGCACTCCTCTGCAAGGTCACATGGGGGGCACTATTTCTCCTTTTAATGATTTCCCTTACGGAGGAGGTCATATCCCTCCTTCGTCCCCTTCACTTGGTGGCTCACATCAACAATCCTCCGAGCAACCTACACACAATAGTTTATTTGGAGCGGGGAGTCAAGGACCACCTTCGCATAGTATGTCAGTAGGTTCGAAACCGTTTTCTTGGAACAAAACGTTTGGTAACAACACCTTCTTGTTAGCCACTTTCCCGACTGGGGGCAACCCCATTTTTGGACAATCTACTCCTGCACAGGGTACTATTCCTGCACAGGGGGAAAACCTAGCAAGACCTTGGAATTTAGGACAGGGATCCGTTCCCTCCTCCAGAATGCCGATATGGTGTAATTCTTTCCAAAATCAATGGAACCCCGGACAAACTACTATGCCTATCCCCACGGGACCGGCATGGGGTAATCCCTCCCAAATTCCTTCAAATATAATGCATGCCCAACCATCTATGTCCTATTTGGGAAATCAACCGATGATGTCTCCACATATGAAAATTCCTTACGCTAGCTAGGGCCATGGTTTCTACCAGAATCTGGGCTAGCAACCAAACTTGTCTTGGCAACCTGGTGCTAGTCAAACTCCAGGTCCCTTTTTCCTGGGTTATCAACAACAACCCAAACTACTGTTCCTGGCGACTTTACACTTTCCAGATTTGACAAGGTTGTTGAATGACCCTATTTGTCACGATCCACATTGGCCTCCTATGCCGACAAAGTTTCCTTTAGACATTCCAAAGTTTGAGGCAAAGCCTAATGAGGATCTAGGCGATCATGTGACTACCTTCCATATTTGTTGCTCATCTAACTCATTGAAAGATGACTACGTACAGTTGCAATTGTTTCAACGTACTCTCATTGGGAGTGCCACAAAATGGTACATTGAGATCGATCACTCAAGATACTGTTCTTTTGGCGAACTGGCGATGGCTTTCCTGAACCATTTCCAGTTACCTGTGAGATA
>JZKD02S1675766.1:316533-327435 GCA_000966675.3 Picea glauca
AATTAATTCAATAGAAAAATATATATCCTTCTTTGGTGGCAATTCTATCAACTCCTCAAACTCATCTTTGAACTTCTTCAAGACTAGATAATTTTCAAGACTTGGCTCTTTATCCTTCATTGGTTCTTCCATATGGGATGCATATATCTAACACCCTTTTCTAAAAATTATTTTCAGCTGCAATGCTGAAATCTCTCAAATAGATATAGGCCCTGGAATACCTTGCACTGTCCTTGAATTCCCTAAACTTTTTATAACAATATAAGACAACATGATGCTTTTCTATCCAATCCATACCAATCAAATAGTCATAATATCAAAGAGGTATGATGTTCAAGTCTTCCTTAGTGTTAATTCTATATATTCATGTTTATAGGGCATTCTTTAACAAGCTCATTAATTCTTATCTTGGTTCTAGTGGCTAGATGAACTAACCAAGACTTTTCATGCTTACATTTATTTAATTTAAATATTTCAATTAGCTTTGCATCTATATAGCTATGACTAGCTCTAGAATCAATTAAAATAGTTATGGGTTGATTATCAATCTTACATTCCACTTCAATCATGTGGGATTGATAGTATTATTTAATATTGTCCAAGGTTGCATAGGTCCTTGGTATGATTTTTCCCACGTCCTCTACTATCTCTTTTTTCTTGATTCTATGAAAATTCTTCATCTCATCTCCTCGATGAGGACAATATTTGTACATGTGATCCCTTTCACATCCCCAACAATTTATGGGTGTTAGACAATTGTCTTAGGTTGATGTACAATTGGTTTGTATTGTTGGTTTTCATGGATGTCAACCCTTGGAGATTATATTCTAGATTGATTTCAACCCTTGGAGAGTGATATTGCATATTGATGTCAACCCTTGGAGAAGTCTGATAGAGAATTCTGGTAGCACAAAGGTATGGGTAAGGGACCTGAGTTTGTTTGAGGTATAAAGGAATGAATATCAATGAATATGCAAGTAAGACTATTCTATATGGATATCACATTTAATTCTATTTCCGTTGATATGTGGAACGCCACGTGGTTCCTCATGGTTAGTGAGATATGGCCTTATGAAGTTGGATGACCCCAAGAGTATTCTAGAAGCCCCTAGAAGGTCAACAAGATGTCAATTATTATAGAAAGTATTCAAGAAGATTCCTAGTCAATGTGGTTGCAAGGAGAAATTAATTCAATAATAAAGTTTAAAAAGTGGCTAAGTGGACAAACTTGACTAAGTAGAAAAAGTGGCTAAGCGAACAAAGTGGTTAAGTGGATACTTGTAGAGGAAGCTACTTGGAGAGTATAAATAAGAGAGAAAGGGTATCCCATTAGCACCTATGGAGCATATTGAATATATACAATTTAATTAGGTAAAAAAAGGAGATCTAAGGATAATTTTAGAGGGAAGGTGAAGTAAATAAGGCCGAAAATTCAAGGGAGGATAAAGTTTTTTGATGATGCTTTCTAAGGTATGTCATTTATAGGTCATCTCACCATTTTCACAATAATGTTTTTTCTAGAATGATTCAAATAGAGAAATATGGAGGTTGTTGAGACTACAACAACTATGATAAATATGTCAGCTTGTGGGTCGTTGTAGTTTGGTAGTTACACTCTGTGGAAGATATGGTTTGTCGCTAGTCCTGAAACTAGTCTAAAATAAGTGTTCAGAGTAAAAATGTCATAAATTATTCATAACATATCCAAATTTAGTGAGACCAAATAGATTGGCTAGAGTAGAGTTTTTAGTATGTTGTGTACCATTTTCAAATACACACAAAAAATATTCTGCGTGTGGCATGATTTACATGTTCTCTCTCTAGAATAATCTAGAATTCAACAAGGTATGCCATATTTTCTATAACTATTTTCTGGGAGGCTCCAAGTAGTGAAACCTGGAGGATTTGTAGAGAAGACACTGAAGAATATTTTTTATAATTTTGAAACCTTTATGCAATAAAGGTACAAAGTTATTCTTCTTGCAAGTTAGGGTTGTTGACTAATTCAAAATTAGTCACGTGAGACTAAAGTAAAGTTTGATGAAAATGATAGTCTCTTTTTCTTGAAGTTAAGGAAGGTTTGCAGACCCGCGATAACATACACTAGGTCTGTTACAGAGTTATAGGTATGTTTATATTCATTTTTTTATGGTTACATTTTTTCATGACATGGTACATGCTTGAGGCTACATAACAGTGAGGTATGGCACATGTTTTTATGTAAGGGTTTATGGTATTTGGCTTATGTATTTGTGATGTATTGCTAGAGGACTCTTGTTAGTTGTCTTGATGTATGTTTTGGTATATGGTTGAGGTATATGTTGAGTCCATGTATGAGATACTTAGTTGATGAGTTGGCATATACATGAGGTGTATGGTATGGTGATGTTGGTACATCTTGATGAGGTATAACTTGGCTTGTTATTGATACATGATTTGTACATGCTTGGTGTTAGCATTAGGAGTCACCTTCAGATCGCATGGAAGGCAAGCCTAGTACCCATGAAGTTATAAGTGAATGTAAGCATGTTTAAAGGGTCAAATGGAAAATGACTCAAATGATAATGTTCTAACTCAGATAACAGGGCTATCATGCACCACCAATTAAGGTCTTGGATAACTTCAATCAGTAGTTTGGGAGTAAGTATGAATAGAGGGAAGACACGAATGAGAGAAGTGTAGGGGCTACGGTAAACATCAGGTCCACAAAAGCCTAAGAAGGAAAGTTTCTTAACACAAGATATTCTTGAACTGAGAAACTAAGAAAGATAAATAAACATCATGATAACATAATGATCAAACATCCATCATAACATCACCATAATCATTCATGTGAATCATTCAAAGCATGAACATTTAGCATCAAAAGCAAATAAGTTAAAATATAAGCTAATTTCTATTAGTCAAAAAGTCTTAAGTCCAGTACATCACTAGATCACAGTTACTTCAACAAAATATTACAGCATAAGGGAGCCTTTCTCAACCATCCGAACCTACTAAAGAAATTGATCTATCTATTTATAACAAAAATGGAGGCAATAGCTGGAGATATGAGCTGGCCTCCTTCCCTTGAAAAACTCTAAAAAATTATTTTCTCTAACAACTTATCTAACCACCTATGCTATAAAACAGGAAAATGTTGGTGACTAATCCAACTTAACTTCAAACTAAATTGATTCCCTTTTGTTGCGCAACTCCTTGTTTTCCATGTGTCTTTCAAAGCATGTGGTTGTCTTCATGATGCCAGTTGATGTTTCCACAACCTTCTCCATCATTAATTTATCCCAAAGTGGTTAGCTTGGTCCTCCTAGATCCTTGGTGTTCGTTGGCAGCTTCCTTGGGTAGCAAATCTGGGTAGCGCACTACAAGGAGAAAAGGTAGTGCCTGTAGGTAGCATCACTGTGCTGCATATGTGTGAAATTTTTTTCCCTCTGTGAAATATTCGGTAGCGCCTGTAGGTAGCGCCACTGTGTTGCGCCTGTATGGCAATTCTGTTCTCTGCCAAATATTAAGTAGCACTTATAGGTAGCGCCACTTATGCTACATCTGTGTGCCAACTCTGTTCTCTGCCCAATATTAGGTAGTGCTATTAGGTAGCACCACTTACGCTGCGTCTATTTACAGGTTTGGGTAGCATTGCCAAAAATGCAACGCCTTCAATCTTGAACATGCACAGAGAAATTTATGTTCTTTCATGATGAAAAAACCATTTTACTTAGGTGCCTTGACCGTACAATAGGTAGTGCCTTTTACCACTAGGTGAAGCTAGAACTTAGCAAAAAATCAAAATCCAGATAGCTAAATTCTTAGAAGCCTATATAGATGGCAGAGATAATGTTTGTATATCAGTTAATGCTCCCAAAAAGGAACCATCCTAAAAAATGAGGCTTACCTTTTACCATCTATTTTTTCATTTTCACACTTAACCTCAAACTCTTTCTGGTAGAAAGAGGATCTTCAATTGAAATGATAGACTTCTTATTAGCATTAATTGGCTTCTTCAATGTAGCTGTGCTCTCCTTAACTGTTGTTTTTTCATCCTCAATGGCAACTTCAACCAACACCTGTAAATTTCTTTGGGATACCTCATATTGAAAGTGCTTCAACTCTGCCTTTAGATTCCTGTTCTGAGACTGAAAGCCTCTGTTATGTCTATAAATATTATTTAGATGTCTATGAATGGGTTGGGCCCTTCTTGCTGCAAACCTTGCCAAGTCAAGGGTGTGATTGTAGCCATACCTAAGCTCTTTCATCTTGGATCTGTCAGACATGTCTTCCTTTTTCAATTGAGACACTTCCTTTCTTGGATATTTAAGTTGCCTGATAAGTCTCTTGAACATCTGACTACTAGGAGGAGCAGTGTTATGTACAGTCTCAAAAGGTTTTTTCTCAGTCTCCTCTTCCACTTGCGTGGGAAGTGTCTTGTCCATCTCATAAAGTTTCTTGGTGGCTTTGCTTTTACCTTTCTTCCTCTGCACAAGAGTTTCTTCATTTCTTATCATAGGCTTCTCAAAGTCTTTCACAGAGGTTTCATCTTTTCTCTCCAAAGGTATTTTAGTACCTTTACCTTTCCCTTTCTATACAGAGGCTTATTGTTTTTATTCCATAGGATTTTCTATGCTTTTTCCGTTCTTCTTTTGAATAGGGGTTTCTGGTAAGGACTTCTCTTCGAAAACCTCCTTAGGAATTGATGACATTGTGAAAGGTCTTTTACCCTTGATTTTGAATGCTGGAGGAGAAGAGAGAAAGATAAGCTTCTTCCCTCTCTTGGATGTAGATTTGGTAGAAGAAGACACCTATTCTAACCTTGGTGGAGGAGATGGTGAAAAATCTCTGTGTGGAGAAGGTCAAACTTCCTCCTCCACTTCTATGACCTGCTTGCTGATCTCTGAAACTTGAATAGGGGCTCTTCTCTTTCTCTTCCTACCGGTCCCTTCTTTAGTAGCATTGGTGGGTGACAAAGGACTTGCCTTCTATGATTGAGTAGTTGGTGCTAGATCCAACTTGAAATGAGAGGTAACAACAAAATGATCCCATGAAATATCTTTCTTACCCAATTCCTCAAAGACTAGCATTCTGATTAATCCAGAGTGAAAAAGGCTAGAATCCACATCTTTAGATTTGTCTTGTATTCTGTCTGACATATTACCCATACTCCTCAACAAGTAATAGGGAATATCAATCTCAACCTTACCAGTAAAATGTAGCAACAACCTTATATGGTACTGGTACAATGTGTTAAATCTCCCTTCACAAGTAAAATATCTCTGTATGATCTTCAATAATATGTCAAATTGTTCAATCAATTGATTCCTTGGCATACTTTTGGACAAATCATTGGCTTGATATTCAGGTTTAAAAAGATATTTTGCGTAGGATGAACTCAAATCCATGGCTTTGAACCAATTTTCACCTGTAATGGGGATCCCTATTGCAGATGAGATAGAGGCTTCAGTCACCTCAAACTCCAAATCTCCAACCTTGGTTTTCTTGCCATCAAACTATAATGCAAATTGTCTTGCTATCTCTGGATGGCCTCTCTACATGTTCTGACAGAAAGAGATGCACCCTACTCTTTGAAAGGCCTCTCTTGCCATGGGCTCTATATAAAAAAGATGCATTTCCACTGGTTGTGTCCTAAACATCTTGCCACCTTTGTGTGTCTTCCTCAATTGAGGAGTCTCCATGGCTCAAAATGAGGGATTTTAAGAGGCTTAAGGGATGGTAATGAATAGAAAAGATTTGAATCAGGCTTCAAATATATAAGGCTGACCCTTTTAGACAGGCTGATGCTAGTAAGCCAAGATCGACTTTAGGAATTATACCCTTAGGATTTTACAAATATTTTGGAGTGTAAACAGTGAGGGGAAATCCAAAATTGGCTCTTTGCAATGAGTAAAAAATGATAAACTCCAATGGTGAAAGGAAGAAAGAGAGACAGAGAGGGTTTAAGCAGTGCCTCTGGGTAGCGCAACGCACACACATAGGATAGGCTATTTGCAGGCTTGCAATTTCAATGGCTACGGAAGGAAGAAATAAAATGATTTAGACACTGGCAATGAAGATACAGGTCTGAAAAATAAAGAAGAAGACAAGGCTATCATGCAAAGACAAGTCCCTTGCGACTGTGAAAACTTGGCAAACCAAAACCCGAGTGAAAATTTCTTGTGAAAATTAATATGCAGAGTGGGGAAACAGATGATACGTATGGAGTAGACACCTATTGGAATATTCAACGAAATATTAGGATGCGATTTGCGAAAACTCTGGCCCTCGAACCCACTTCAGTCTCAAACTTGGTTGCCTTGTTGTCACCTGATCATAACTTGTGAGTTTGCTCAACGCATCACTATTGACCCTTTCAAAATTATAAACCTTTACTAGGGCTCGTAAATGCAAGATATGAATAACATCTTTAACTAACTATTGGCACTGAAAACAAGGGACATGACATCAGTCGTGGAAATCATGACTTGAGGTGGGAGTATGATGAACTGGATAGGCACTATGGAACTGCCTGATGAGTAGGCAACATTTTCAATTCAAAAAATGATTAGATAGGTAAGAGAGGACAATGAGGCATGGTTATGAGGTCATGAGTGAGGAGAGAGATGTGTCACATCAGTCTAATCATGGGAGGGATCGACCTAGGGACAAGTCATGAAAGGGACCAAAATTAAACCATGAGATAAAATGGTTCAAGGATCAAAAACCAATTTGAGGATCAAACTAGAGCTAAGACTCAAAAATTTAATCATCTAAGGGGTCCTACCAAACATAAACTAATAAAGGGATGAAACTTTAAAAGAAAATTAAAATATAAGGCTTAAAAGGAATGAAAACAAACTAAAATACCCAAGGCAATTTAGTGTGGTAACACTTGGTACATTGTTAGAGGAACTTGTTGGTAATCTTGTTGGACATATTTGTAGTGATCTTATCACATGGTTTATGGTTGATGTAGCATGGAGATTTTGGTATTGGTGATGGTTGTGAGGTGTTTTGATGTGCATGATTGATGCACTTGTGATGGTATATGTTGTAATAGTTGTTTATGTACATGATTGGTTGATGACATTATTGTGACAAATTATTGACATAGGTTGTTTATTACAGATTGTTGGTATAGGTGTTGTTATAGGTTGTTGGTACACGTTTCTTGGTACATGTTGTTACAGGTTATTGGTACAAGTTTCTTGGTAGAGGTTGTTGGTAGAGGTTGACAATGGCAAAGTGACAATGGAAGTGGTTGATTTAGTGATAGTGGCAGAGTGACAATGATAGTGGTTGATTCAGTGATAGTGACAAGTTGTCTACATTTGGAACTTATATTCCAGGGTGGAAGGATGGGGCAAGGATAGGTGGTTGGATCCACCTTCCGGTTGAAACTGGAGAATTAGGGAGTTGTAGCTTCCTTCAGGTTGGAGCCTGAGAATTAGGGGGTTGGAGCCTCCTTCTGGTTGGAGCCAGAGAATTGGGTCCTTGTAGCCACCTTTTGGTTGGAGCTAGAGAACACGGGGTGTTAGAGCCTCCTTCTGGTTGGAGACAAAGAATTGGAATTTGGTGCTTCCTTGAATGTAATTCTTAAATACATATAAGAAAAATATTCAATGGTTTTCTCCCACATTAGGTTTCCACATAAAATACTGTTGTACTATGCATTATGTGGATGTGTCTATTATTTTTAATTATGCATTGATGGATGTTAATGTTATATGATGCAATAACATATTATTGATTAATTGATGAACATTGTTGAATACGTTAAAGGAATATACATTGTGTTTAAAAGGATTAATAAGTGGTATAAATTGCTCATTATTGATTCACCCCCCCTCTCAGTAATCCAACAATTAGGATCAGATCTAGTTCCTTCAGGAAACAATTTAACCACTGGAAGGAGATCATGGATTATACTGAGAATGGAGTACCACTATTTAATGGTCAGAATGGTCTAAAGTATGAGATGTGGAGCATAGGGAAGAGAACCATCTTAGAGGAAGAGGGATATGATATTTGGTACTCAGTTGTGACAGGATATAATGCTACTAAGAAAGAAAAGATTGCAGCCAAGAAGGAATTGAATAAGAATAAAAAAATAGCAATTGATTTCATCTGGGAAGGATTACTTGATCCGGTAAGAGAAAAGGTTGGTAAATGTTCATCAACTAAAGAACTTTGGGATAAGTTACATAATATCTATTCTTCACCCATCACGGAGTCAGAAAATTTCAAAGAAGATGCAGGTACATATCAAGAGGAAAGATGTTCATCATATCAGACATATTCAGAAGAAGAAGAGTACATAATCAACAGAAGTATGTTGTGTTTCTTTAATTGTGAAAAATAAAGACATATTGAAATTGAATGCCCTGAAGGTAATGAAATAGAAAAGACATTTGAAATAGAATAAAATTATGAAGCAGAACTAATCAGTTCTTTAGATGATTTAAATAAAGAAAGAGAAAAATAAATCACTCAAGAAATAATTGATGAAACAAAAGGAAAGTGTTCAAGGTTCCGAAGAAGCTTAGTAGGTCATAAATAATTTAAGATATCAACTAGAGGAGGCCAGAAGAATTGAATAAACTATAGAATATCAAAAGAAATGTTTAGAAGCCAACATAGTAGCACAAAAGGAAGAAGAAACAAAGAGATAAAAGATACTGACAGATCTTCTCAAGGAAAGATTCGATGAATCAAAACAACTTGAGGAAGAGTTTGGTAAAGAAGAGAGAAGACTCGAAGAATAAATAATTACATTGAAAATCCAACTTGAAGAAGCGAAGAGAACATAAGAAGTCATGAAGTCTCAGATAATGAACAAAGAAGAATAGGTTGAGAAGCTTGAAGAATAATTTGTCACACTAAGAGTCAAAGTCGTAAAGCTCAATAAGAATGTCGAAGAGACAAAAACATCCACGTTAACAATAGAGAATAAAGAGAAGCATTATAGGTTGATAGAAAAAAAGAATGAAGAAAAGAGAAAGAGTTATGCAAAAGTACTCAAAGGAAGGAATCATGGTCAACTAGAATCTAAGAAAATTGATAAAGATACATCTTCAAGAAGACCATCCATGTTCAAGCCACAAAGAATCTTCAATCATGATCATGATCAGTCAAAGAAGGAATTTATAAGGACTATACCACAAAGAAGATCATTCACTCCCAGGTATGATTTTTTTTTTTTATGGTCATTGTTTTTATTGTACTAACTTTGGGCATAATGTTGTAGATTGCAGGGATTATAAAATAAATGTTCAAACAAGAAATTATTATGTGGCCCCACGTAACATTGAATGTTACAAATTTCATAAATATGGACACATAGCTCATGATCGTAGAAGCATAATTGATACTTCCATGAAAGAGAACACTGATATCAAATATAAGAAAGTATGGATAAGAAAAAAGGAAGAACAAGTGAACAAAGACCAGGTCCCAGAGATCGAAATATTGGAAATAACATGAGATGAAGACAAATATACAAAGAAAAAGGAATATTTTAGATACATAAAGGTTTGGAAAATAAATGAAAGAAAAGAAGGATAGGTAAATAAGGAACAAGTTCAAGAGATTGTACTTTCAGGTATTGTAGTGCAAGATGAATCCATAGATAGAAAGAAATAGTTTTAGAGTTCAGAAAGGTGTTGAGCCTACCAAGGAAGATGATGATGAATCCACATTCGAGTAAACACTTTTTTGAGACATCTGTCTTAGAGAATCCCAACAAATATGTATGGTGAATAGGGAGACTCTAGATAACAACTCTACATATTAGATATTCATCGTTTAAGCAACTTACATAGTTTGAGTAGACAAACTTAGAGAAATCATTTAGCAGAAGTACAATATGATAGATTGATCAGTTGAAAAAATTACACATGAATTCTATGATTGTATTTAGACAAAGATATATTCAACACAGGTTGTTCCAGACATACATAGTTTGGATTACAGATAGAGAATACCAGTGGACACATTTGATGTTTGATGATCAATTGCAACATTGAAGACTTCATGATAGTACAAAGACATATGGGTCAACATTATGGACAATTGAGTAGCAGAGTCTTGGAAAATATGGACAAACATGGATTTGTAAGATGCTTAGTAGTGGCTTAACAATTGGAATCAATTGAAATCAGTTGATCACAAAAAGGAAATCAGTGAAAGGAACAACAAAAAAAAGAAAGAGAAAACGTTAGAAAAAACGATATCATCATAAGGATATTGTTGAACAGTATGGGTCACATGGATACAAATGAATTCGTAAAAACACTTAGCAGGTTTGGACACATATATTACATTGGATGAGAGAATGGATTCAGATACTGGTTCATAGATTGGTTCAGAGAGTGGTTCATAGATAAAGGAACATTATAATAATGGATGATATTGACACAAGAATATTTGAATACTTATTCTTGAATTGTTTTCATATATGTTAGTTGATTATACAAGGAAGCACCAATGGACAAAAAATCCAAAAGGAAGCAAGTATAGGAATCCCTACATGTCATCTACATGACATCTTGCAGAGAAGTACTCAAGGGAGAGAAACGAAAGTAGGAAGACAACTAGAAAGACAAATTAGAGAATTTTTCAGATAGAGAGAGAGCACAGAGGCATGATTCTAGGGGGAGTGATGATCACAAGGGAAGAATGAGAGATATGACTTCAATGATGCATAAAAGTGATACCCTTTGTCAAAGGGGAAGATATTATTCATATGAAAAGAGAGAGAGAGAGTAATCAAAGGTTTAGAAACATAGAGAAAGATCAAAGGAATTTAGACAGGGGGAACAACCCCAAAGGGAGACACCCTTTTTCATTGATGTCAAGGAGGGAGGGATAGAAACATTGATGAGGAGTATGAGAATGAATATGCAAGTTTTAAAA
>JZKD02S1675767.1:0-36631 GCA_000966675.3 Picea glauca
ATAAAAGACTCATCTTCCCATGTGGAATCTTTAGCAGGTAGTTTGATGCAGGAGCATCGCCAACATCAAGCGAGCTAGCGCGGAGACACCTGACAGCTGGACAAGCCCAACGCAAATTTTGAATTTCTCTTGGATTTGATGCGCGAACATAAATGTGGAAATTTAATGAAGGCGCACTTGTATAATGTAAACGGACCTTGAGTAATTTCTCTCGTCCTTAGTAGGTAGAAGGCATTTATAGTAGTTAATGCAAGTAGGTAGAATTGAATGTGTAGATTAGACAGTTTTAGAGTGCAAGAGGGAAATGGGATATAGACACCCTCATTGTGTATTGTAACATAAGAAACATTAGTGTATGAAGAGCATACAGAAGAAGCAGAGAGATGTGTAGCAGACTCCATGTACAAAAGTTCTGGATTAATATAAGAAAGTTGTGATTCAGACTCATGGTGTTCATATATTCGTTGTGTATGCATCTTTGAATGTTATGCTCATGAATGCTTTACTCTTTCTGTCATGAAATTGTTTTTATGCTATGTATGAATGATTTCTTGTTAAATGTTTGAAATCTGAGAGGAAAGAGGAGAGGAATGATTTTCAATTGTTTCTCTATCTGAGAAAGAGTTCATGTAAGGAGTGCAGTTGAATTGTCCACAAGAAGTGCGTCGACAAGGTGTTCAGAGTGTTGTCTCTGAAAGCTCAAGAGAGAAATATTTTGTTCTCATTTCCGTAGAAGTGTAGTTAGGCACAGGAGCCGTGCAAGGAGTGTGCAGGCTGAGCAAAGTCTCAGGGTTCTGGACCTGAGTGGAGTATTAAAGATTACTGCTACATGTGTGTGCAGGGTCGAAGGAAATTCAACACTTGGAAGTGTTTGAAGGTTGCCACAAGGCGTGCGCACAAGATTCTTCTCTAAGACTCAAAGTTATAAGGAAGTTCGGGAAGGATAAATCCTTATAAGCACTAAAAGGGTTGCACAGAAGTTGTACCTAGAAGAATTTAAGAAGGCATCGTAAGTTTGCACGCAGGTGGACAAGTTTGTGGAGGAACACTTAGTTATTCACAGAAATCGCCCAGGAGGAACGGACGGTTGGAATTCTCTGAGGAGAAATCGTGAAGTCCCGTGGGTCGTTAGATCTCACAGAGGAACATGGGAGATATGGAGAATATTCCCTAAAGGCTCAAATCTCAGGAGGGACAGGACCGTAGATCCAAGATTTAAGGGTCGTTGGATTTACACGGGGATTTCTATATCAAGGTTTCGTAGGTTGAAGTCCCCTAAACTTTGCAACGGGAATCGCGATATCATGAAATGAAAAATCCTGAACGCTAAGAGAACGGTGTGGGGCCACAAGAGTAAGCGAAGGAGACAGGTGGCGCACTACTGACATGGAGTCAACCTACGTTGACCATTCGGCATTTCATGGAGTGAAGTCCCGAGCCTTTTTCATTAGGATTCACGATATTGTGAAGTTCGAAGTCCCGACAGAAGTGAAGTAGCGTTGAAAAGTCAAATCTTGCGAGTGTATCGAAGTTTCGGCAAATTAGGATTTGGGAGTCGAGGAGATGAGCTTCTCAACATCACGATCGTCGAAATCGCGATAAGAAAAATCCAGAAAAAAGAAAAAGGAAAGGTCAACGTTGACTGTTTTGGGTTTCGGGGATTCGAGAGACCAACGCTTGACCACTGGATTCGCAAAGTTGTGAAGTCCGATCTCCCAAGTGTAAAGAGGGGATCCCGTGAGAGTTTGTTGTGGGTGCAAATTTTCTGATAGGGAAATAGAAGAGCTGTTTAGAGTTCTTCGGGCCATGGTAAAGGAAAGATCTTATGTTGATGTGGACCTTTCGACCTGCAGGTTGAGAGCTTGCGGCGTTGACGTCAAGTTTGGTATCAGAGCTCATAAATGTTCTTTTCTTTCTATAGCAGAGAAAAATAAGAATTCACCATGCCACCAAGGAGAAGGGACAGACAATCAGCCAATCCACCAGAGGATAGGTAAATGCCGAGAAGAAGGGGAAGGCAGATGCAGAATCCAGAAATGGAGAGAGAGATGCATGATCTACGAGCTAGAATCGAAGACATGGAGACAGCGCAAAGATGCACAATCAGTGCTAGGGATATCAGTGATTCCAAAAGTGAAATTGAGGTTGAACATGAAGAAGAAGTTGCAGCCAAAGATGCATCAAACAAATGTTTGATTAAGGCTATTGCAAGGATGGGTGCAAGAGCGAAGATGGACATTCCAGTTTATGAGGGAAATCTAGATGCAGAGGAGTTTCTAGACTGGATTAGAGCTCTGGACACATACTTTGACTATGAAGATGTCGAAGAGGATAAGAAAGTCAAGCATGTTGTCACAAGATTGAAAGGACACGCAGCATTATGGTGGGATGAACTACAAGCTGACAGACGCTGCAAAGAAAAGCAGAAGATCAAGAGCTAGGACAGAATGATTGCGAAGATGAAGGAAAAATTCATCCCCAGGGATTATCAAATTACTCTGTTCAGGAGGATGCAGAACTTGAGACAGAAGCTGATGACAGTGAAAGAATACACTGAAGAATTCTACAAGCTGAACATCAGGGCAGGTCATCGGGAAAGCGATGATGAAAAAGTTTCCAGATACATGAATGGCCTGAGATACGATAGTCAGGATGAAATGAGAATGGTAACCATCCGAACAGTGGAAGATGCTTATCATATGGCTCTAAAGGCTGAAGAGAATTTGAGCCGAAAGCAGGGTCAGAGAGGCCGAGGCAGAAGTCATCCCAGAGGCAAATCGATTGCCCAGGACAAATATCAAAAGCCCAAAGAAGATTTGGAGAAGCCTCAGGATCGAACTGAGAGAGGTGGAAGTTCACAGTGAGGCCAACATAATGAACAGAAAGGACAACATATGGAGCATAGAAGAGATTATGCTGATAATAATACTTTTCCTCGTACTAGAGGTAGAGGTAGAGGAAGAGGTGGAGTAATAACATGCTTCACATGTGGAAAGAATGGGAACAATTCTTACAAGTGTCCAGACAAAAATAAGGAGAGTGGAGAAGCTCACATCACTGAAGCACAGAGGTGGGATGTTGAGGAAGAAGACGTTGAAGGTGGAAGATCGTTGATGATGCGAAAAGCTCTTTTGACACCGGAGAAGGAGGTAGAGAGTTCAGTCCAAAGAACCAGACTTTTTAGGACTACTTGCAAGACCAAGGACAGGGTATGAAAGGTCATTGTAGACAGTGGTAGCATGGATAATCTCATTTCTACAGAGATGGTAGAAAATCTGGAGCTGGAGACGATTGATCATCCAAGCCCATATAGAATTTCTTGGTTGCAAAAGCGACACCAAGTAACTGTCACTAAACAATGTTTAGTTGAATTTAAGATAGGAGGATATAATGATAAGATATTATGTGATGTCATTCCTATGGAGTTTTGTCATCTATTTCTGGGTAGACCATGGCAATATGACAAGAATGTGATTCATGATGGGAGAATGAACATATACACCCTAGAGAAGAATGGGAGGACTCACATGTTGCTTCCAATCAAGGATAAGGAGGTGAAACCGGAAGTAAGCAACACAGTACTTCTCATGAGCGGGAAGGAACTTCTTACAGAGGTTAAGGAGAAGGAAGAACCACAATTCATTGTGGTCAGGAAACCAAAGATTGTTTTGACCGACACAAGGGTGGATGATTTACCAAAAGAAGTTTAGGAACTGCTCGAAGAGTTCACTGATATAATAGTGGACGAATTACCTCGTTCATTGCCACTAATTAGAAGTGTGAGTCATCACATTGATCTCATACCAGGAGCCAGTTTTCCAAACAAAGTCGCGTACATATTGACGCTGCAAGAAAATGAGGAGGTCAGAAGACAAGTCCAACACTTGATGGACAAAGGTTTGGTCAGAGAAAGCTTGAGTCCATGTGTTGTTCCAACAGTACTCAGTCCGAAGAAAGACAGAGGCTGGAGGATGTGTATTGACTCGAGGGTGATTAACAAGATAACCATCAAGTATAGATTTCCATTACCAAGGATGGATGATCTGATGGATTTCTTGAGTGGAGCAAAGTATTTTTCAAAGATTGATTTGAAAAGAGGTTATCATCAAATCCGTATGAGAGAAGGTGATGAGTGGAAGAAAACATTCAAAACCAACGAAGGGTTGTATGAATGTCTTGTTATGCCATTTGGCTTAACAAATGAACTGAGTACCTTCATGAGGTTGATGAACGAATTCCTAAGGGAGTTCATCGAAAAATTTGTCATTGTGTATTTGGATGACATACTGGTTTATAGTAAAACAGTGGCAGAGCATCTTAAGCATTTGACTATAGTGATGCAGAGGTTACAACAGGAGAAGTTGTTAATAAACATGAAGAAGTCCTCATTCATGAAGACAGAGCTCATTTACTTGGGGTTTGTTATTTCTGCAAATGAGTTGAGGATGGATTCAGATAAGGTGGAGGTAATCAAGAATTGGCCATCACCGAGGAATATCTTTGAGGTGAGAAGTTTTCACGGATTGGCTAGTTTCTACCAAAAATTCATCAGGAATTTCGGTGGAATTAGCACAGCGATGATCGACACAGTGAAGAAAAGACACAAGACTTTTCACTGGACAGAAGAGGCTGAGAATATTTTTAATCCGTTGAAGAGGAAGATCATGGAACAACCAGTTTTGGTGTTGTCGGATTTCCAGAAGACATTTCAAGTGAAATGCCATGCAAGTGGATTTGCAATCGGGTCAGTCTTGAGTCAGGAAGACATGCCAATAGCATACTTCAATGAGAAGCTAAATGAAGTGAAAGTGAAATACTCCACTTATGATAAGGAGTTTTATGCTATCATTCAGCCATTGAAGAAATGGAGACATTACTTGATCCCGAAAGAGTTTGTCCTATACAGTGACAATCATGCACTACAGTTTGTGACTCAACAGGAAAAGTTGAATCAAAGACATGTTAAATGGGTTGAATATATGCAGAATTTCACTTTTGTGATTAAACATATTTTTGGTACTGCTAACAAAGGTGTTAATGCTTTGAGCAGGAAGTGTTTGTTATTGCAGGAGTTCCGAGTCAAAACGTTGGGTTTTGATGATCTCAGGAACATGTACACAAATGATCCAAATTTTAGGGAAGTGTATGAAGCAACTGAGAATCCAGTTCTTAGAGATAAAAGCTAGTGGGAAGAATACATGATCCATGAAGAATTGTTGTTCAGGGGCAATCAACTGTCTATTCCAAAATGCTCCATGAGGGAGAATGTGCTGAAGGAGAAACACAGTGGAGGATTGGCCGGACACTTCAGTCATGACAAGACGTTCACAAAGCTAAATGATTCATAATTTTGGTCGAGAATGTGAGCAGAGGTCAAGAGATTTGTGAACAGATGTAGAATTTGCCAGCATTCGAAGGGAAGGAAGCAGAATGCAGGGTTTTATCAACCATTTCCCATACCTGAGAGGTCGTGGGATGCAATCAACATGGATTTTTTATTGGGGTTGCCAAGAACGCAAAGAGATTTTGACTCAATATTTGTGGTGGTGGATAGGTTTTCCAAGATGGCACACTTCATTCCATGTCAGAAGACCAGTGACTCAACTCACATTGCGAATCTGTTTTTCAAAGAAGTCATTCGACTTCATGGCTTACCAAGGAGCATAGTTTCATATTGAGATACAAAGTTCATAGGGCACTTTTGGAGGACCTTCTGGAAGAAGTTGGGAACTATCTTGTCATTTAGTTCGGCTTATCATCCTTAGACGGATGGACATACAGAAGTTGTAAACAGAAGTCTGGGAGACTTGCTGAGAAGCTTGGTGACATAACACCACAGCCATTGGGACAACATATTACCACAGGAAGAGTTTTCTTACAACGAATCAGTTAACAGGAGTACAAGGCAGAGTCCATTTCAGATTGTCTATGGCATGGAGCCGAGAGGAATTTCTGAGTTGAGGGATTCAGAACAGACTGGGACTAGGAGTGCTAGTGTAAAAGAATTCACAGAGGCGATGAAGGAACTTCACAGCCAGGTGAAGGAGCGATTTCAAAATTCAAGCCAGGAATATAAGCGCAGAGCAGATCAGCATAGGAGACAACTTCAGTTTGAGGTTGGTGACTTGATTCTGGCACATTTGAGGAAGGAAATATTCTTGAGAGGAACATATAATAAGCTGAAGATGAAGAAAATTGGACCATGTAAGGTCTTGAAGAAATTTGGGGTGAATGCTTATGAGATTGAATTACCCGATGGGATCGGAATTTCCCCAATATTCAATATCTCAGATTTGTACCCATATAAAGCTAAGGAAATAGGGACTGGAAATGAACAGCCAGTGATCCAATTTACAAAGCAGATGCCAGTTGCAGAGAAGTCGTAGATGGAGCACATACTAGATAAAAGAGTGAGCAAGAAGACCAGGCGAAAGCAATATTTTGAGCATTTGGTCAAGTGGAAGAAAAATCTAGTTGAAGATGCCAGCTGGGAAAACGAAGCAAAGATCCAAAGGCATGGACAGAACGTGCACAATATCATGGATAGGATCCCATGAAAATTTTCAATCCAGAGAGTATGATGCAGGAGCATCGCCAACATCAAGCGAGCCAGCGCGGAGACACCGGACAGCTGGACAAGCCCAGCGCAAATTTTGAATTTCTCTTGGATTTGATGTGCGAACATAAATGTGTCAATTTAATGAAGGTGCACTTGTATAATGTAAAAATACCTTGAGAAATTTATCTCATCCTTAGTAGGTAGAAGGCATTTATAGTAGTTAATGCAAGTAGGTAGAATTGAATGTGTAGATTAGACAGTTTTAGAGCGCAATAGGGAAACGAGATATAGACACCCTCATTTTGTATTGTAACATAAGCAGCATTAGTGTATGAAGAGCATAGAGAAGAAGCAGAGAGCTGTGTAGCAGACTCCATGTACATAAGTTCTGGATTAATACAAGAAAGTTGTGATTCAGACTCATTGTGTTCATATATTCTCTGTGTATGCATCTTTGAATGTTATGCCCATGAATGCTTTACTCTTTCTGTCATGAAATTGCTTTTATGCTATGTATGAATGATTTCTTGTTAAACGTTTGAAATATGAGAGGAAAGAGGAGAGGAATGAGTTTCAATTGTTTCTCTATCTGAGCAAGAGTTCCTGCAAGGAGTGCAGTTGAATTGTCTGCAAGGAGTGCATCGACAAGGTGTTCAGAGGGTTGTCTCTGAAAGCTCAGGAGAGAAATATTTTGTTCTCATTTCCGCAGAAGTGTAGTTAGGCACAGGTGCCATGCAAGGAGTACGCAGGCCGAGCGAAGTCTCAGGGTTGTGGACCTGAGTGGAGTATTAAAGACTGTTGTTGCAGGTGTGCGCAGGGTCGAAGGAAATTCAGCACTTGGAAGTGTCTGAAGGTTGCCGCAAGGAGTGCGCGCAAGAGTCTTCTCTAAGACTCGAAGTTATAAGGAAGTTCAGGAAGGCTAAAGCGTTATAACCACTGAAAGGGTTGCACAGAAGTTGTACCTAGAAGAATTTAAGAAGGCATTGTAAGTTTGTGCGTAGGTGGACAAGTTTGTGGAGGAACACTTAGTTATTCACAGAAATCGCCCAGGAGGAACGGAGAAACCGCAAAGTCCCATGGGTCGTTAGATATCATGGAGGAACAGGGGAGATACGGTGAGTATTCTCTAAAGGTTCAAAGCTCAGGAGGGACAGGACCGTAGATCCGAGCCATAAGGGTCATTGGATTTACATGGGGATTTCCATATCGGGGTTTCGTAGGTTGAAGTCCCGTAAACTTTGCAACGGGAATTGTGATATAACAAAATGAAAAATCCCGAAGGCTAAGAGAACGGCAAGGGGCCACAAGAGTCAGTGAAGTGGACAGGTGGCTCACTACTGACATGGAGTCGACCTCCGTTGACCATTCGACGTTTCGTGGAGTGAAGTCCCGAGCCTTTTGCATTAGGATTTGCGATATTTCGAAGTCCGAAGTCCCAACAGAAGTGAAGCATCATTGAAAATTCAAAGCTCACGAGTGTATCAGAGTTTCAGCAAATCGGGATTTGGGATTTGGGGAGATGAGTTTCTCGACATCGCGATCGCCGAAATCATGATAGGAAAAATCCTGAAAAAGAAAAAGGAAAGATCAGCATTGACTGTTTCGGGTTTCGGGGATTTGAGAGACCAACGCTTGACCACTGGATTCGCGAAGTTGTGAAGTCTGATCTCCCAAGTGTAAAGAGAGGATCCCGTGAGAGTTTGTTGTGGGTGCAGATTTCTCGATAGGGAAATAGAAGAGTCATTTAGAGTTCTTCAGGACGTGGTAAAGGAAATATCCTGTGTTGATGTGGACCTTCTGACCTGTGGGTTGAGAGGTTGCGACGTCGACGTCATAGTTTCTTCCACTTAATGAGATACTCTGAAATTGATATTTTCCTCAGCTAGAAAATTATTGTGTCAATGATAGCTTCAGGCTCCAATATGATTTTTATTCCTCGTCAGGTTCTGGAAATATAGTTTGAACTAGGATCTTATCACTTATAACCTTCTTTAAGCATGAAATATGGAAAACAATGTGTACTCGTGAAGATGCAAGCAACTCCAATGTGTATGTCATAGCACTAATATTTTGAAATACCTTCTAAGGAACATAGTACTTTAGTGATAATTTATTATCCTTATTATCTTGTTTGAGGGACATCTATTTGTATGGTTTTAGTCTTAAAAATACCCAATCCCCTATTTCAAAACTTCTTTCACTACGATGTTGATCTTCTTGTTGTTTCATGTGATTTTGTGCCATTGTAAGGTTGTCCTTTAAGAGTTGGAGAACTTATTTTTGATGCTCGATGTGATATTCCACTACTTGAACATTATATTCTTCTTTTAGAGAAGAAGTGATGGATGGTGGGTGATATCCATAAAGCGCCATAAATGGTTTCATTTTTTTTGTAGTATGAAAGGAAGTGTTATACCACCATTCTTCCAAGGGTAACCACTTGAACCATTATGTTTGTTTATCAGAGGAAAAGCAACGAAGGTATCCTTCCATACATTTTTTCACTATCTCAGTTTTCCCATCGGATTGAGGATGATAAGATGAGCTATGATCCAATTGAGTAACCAAACAAGAAAAACATTATGTCCAAAAATGTCCAATGAAGATAGTATCTTTGTCACTTACAAAAATCTTTGGCTTCCATGTAGCTTTTGAAATGTCTCCATGAATTCAATAGCAAATGTACTAGATTTAAAAGGATGAGAAAGTGCACAAAAGTGTACGTACTTGGTAATTAAATCAAAAATCACCATGATGACACTCATTCCTTCATACTTTGGTAACCTTGCAATGAAATCCATGGAAACCTCCTCCCAACGCTGACTTGGAATGGATAATTGTTGTAAAAGACCCAGGGTCTTAATTATTTCCACCTTATTTTGTTGGAAAAACAAACATTTTTCCACAAGCCTTTGAACAACATTTTTAAGTCCATCCCAAAAAAACATTCTCTTGACCGTGTGATAGGTTTTCAAAAATATTGAGTGCCCTCCTATCAGAGAGGTGTGCAATTCCAAAAGTACCTTTTGTTTGAGTTGGGAGTTCTTACATAAATATAAGTGATCTTTTTACCATAGTGAATCATTTTTTAAGGTAAATGTATCAGATGCACTAGAATCCTGCTACAACCTTTTAATGAGAGTCCACACTTATTCAACATTCTTCCATTCATCCCTTGATTTTGTAATCCAATTAGGTTGGATGATATAGATAACACAGAGAAATGCCTCAACATATTCATCCTTTATTGAGAGTGGTTTGCCACAACATTTTGATTCCCCTTTTTGTAGATGATTTCAAAGTCATAACCCAACATCTTGGTCACCCATTTTTGTTTCTCTTTTGAGTATAGTCTTTGTTCCAAGAAGTATTTAAGACTGTCATGATATGATGATACCCTTAATTCAGATCCAACTTCTTGAAGTAGATTGTTCCATGTATTTCATATAGCAATTCATCAATGATAGGAATGGGAAACTTATATTTAATGGTGATCTTGTTGAGCTCTCTATAATATGGACACATATTCCATGAGACCTATTTATTGAGTACCATTACCACTGGTTCAAAGTAAGAACTTTGGCTAGGTCTAATAATTCTAGCATCTAATATTTCTTCAACCATATGATCAATTTCACTCTTCTGTGCATAAGGGTATCTGTAAGGCCTGATGTTAGGAGGAGCACTCCTAGGAATTAAATGAATATCATGATCATGATCACGAGTGGGTGGAAGACCTCTAGGAATATCTTCAAATACTTTGGAAGGCTTATGAATGATCCCTTGGATATCTAGAGGCATAGATGGCTTTGATGTTTGAACATCTAGTGAGCATAGTTGTACAATTACACCATGATTCCCCTTTTTCAATAATTTTGGCATGCCATTAGAGCTTACCACCTTACTCGATTTCCCTATGATACCCTTTAACTCAAATTACTTTCCTTCCAATGAAAAATTCATGAAAAGTTCTTGAAAATAAAAATCCACAATTCCCAATGATTGTAACCATTGGACCCCTAGTACGAAATCAACACCACCCATGGGTATAATAATCATTTGACTATTCATTACATATTCCCCCATAGTAAGATTTATCTTATGTTATTTTCCTAAGAAATTGATAGTTCCTCCATTTGTAATCATTACTTTAAACTCTAGCATTGGATATATAAAGCAATTGAAAGATTTGGCTAATTTGCAGTCAATGGAATTATGAGTACTACCAAAATCAATTACCACTATTAGCTTTTTCATTTTGATATATCCTTCGATCTTGAGGGTTTGAGGAGTGCTAATTCCAACCAATGCATGACATGATATGGTGGGAGTCATCTCTTCAGAAGAAATCTCTTCTACATCTTCATCTTGAGATGGTTCTTGTTCTCCTTCCTCTTCACAATCTATGTAGAAAAAATTATTCTCGCCATGCTTATGTACCTTACTGTACTTGCTATCACAATTAAAGAATAAACCTTTTTATTTTATTTCCTTCAATTGTTGAGGTGTTAACCTTGTAGGTTGAGGTGGTTTAGAAGAAGAAACAGTATTCTCTTGATAGATGTTAGGCATGGTCCTTCTAGTAGCCATAGCCATATTTTTACTTTCAACATTTATCACCACCTTGAATGCATTCTCAAATGATTTGGGTTACCAAAGGCAAACCTCATGTTGAATGTTATACTTTAAATTTCTTATGAAGAAAACAATTAGGTTCTCATGTGGAATATATGTTACCCTTTTATTCAATCTTTGGAACTTCTTAATGTGCTCCACAACAGAACCCTTTTTATTGATATTTATCAATTGGATGAAGAAGGTATTCCTCCTTGTATCCTCATAGTGTGCTATCATTTCTTCCATGAAAATTTTCCAATTGACAAGTGATTTGCGAGAACAAACCCATTGATACCACATAAATTGATTAGGTTCTAAATATAAATATGCAATTTGTACCTTTTATTTTTGAGGAACATCATGTAGATCAAACAACTGCTCCATCTGGAGTATCCATGTGATTGGATCCTTACCATAAAACTCTCTCATATTGATCTGAGGAAAGTGGTTGGTGTTACACTAAAGGTTGTAGTTTCTCCAGGATTGGTTCATCTTCCTTGTTTCCTCATCATGATTTTCATGGGATAAATTGTCACTTTTAGGTGGCCTCTCTAATGGAAACTTTTTCAACCCTTCCATGATCTCCTCTTTTAAAACATCCATCTTAGTATCCATCATCACTTCCATCTTATCTTCAATTGAATCGATCATACTTTGTAGTTCATATTTTGTTACTTCCTTCTTTTGTAAATCATCTAAGTCCTTGCGCATTTCTTCACCTTCATCAAGAGTCCAAGTAGGAATGTCTGAGGCATTATTTGGTTTATAAGTTCCATTTTTTGGTGGAATTGTTGCCAAGTATCACTGCAAGGTAGGAATTCATAATTGTCTTAGGCAGAGGTCCTCACAGAAAAGGGAGTTTCATGTGCTATAGTTCTCTGATATACACACAATGTTCAACAATAGTACTTGTCCCAATATCTCAGGTCACTAACTAGGGATGCCTGGCCATTCCCTTAATTGTACTATCCAACTACCCAGGTACTGGAGAGTAATATCTCTGAGTGTTTTTCTCGATTTACTATAGAAACAAGACAACCAAATGGTATACTCTATTGGTGTTAGTATTCTAGGGGGTCTCCTAATATACGCCAGGTAAATGGGATCTCAAATCTGTAGTAGTGTTTTCTAATGAACACCCATTTGAAATGGGCCTTTCAATATACTCTAGGTACGTGGAAGAACCATACAGTCCCTCAGTACATGGAAGAACCATACAGTCCCATGGTATGTGGAAGAACCATATAGAACCATACGTGGAAGAACCATACAGTCCCTCATCGTATATCTTGACGATATATTAATTTTCAGCAAGACAGAAGCAGAACACTTAAAGCATTTAGCTGCAGTGATGAGGAGATTATAGCAAGAAAAATTGTTGATAAATATGAAGAACTCATCATTTATGAAGAAAGAAATCATTTATTTGGGTTTTGTTATCTCTGCAAATGAGTTGAAGATGGATCCAGAAAAGGTAAATGCGATTAATAATTGGCCATCACCGAAAAATGTGTTTGAAGTTCGAAGATTCCATGGTTTGGAAAGTTTTTACAGGAAATTCATCCGAAACTTCAATGGAATTAGCGCACCAATGATGGATACGGTGAAGAAAAGAGACAAATCTTTTCACTAGACAGAAGAAGCAGAGAAGAGTTTCAATCTGCTGAAGAAGAAGATCACAGAGCAACCAATTCTAGTTTTTCTAAATTTTAGCAAAACATTCCAGGTCAAGTGTGACGCGAGTGGATTTGCATTTGGAGCGGTCTTAAGCCAAGACGACAGGTCGGTCGCATATTTCAGTGAAAAACTGAATGAAGAAAAGATTAAGTACTCCACATATGACAAGGAATTCTATGCAGTCATACAAGCGTTGAAGTAATGGAGACACTATTTGGTTCCCAAGGAGTTTGTTTTGTACAACGATAATCATGCTTTGCAATTCGTGACTCAACAGGAGAAGTTGAACCAAAAACATGTTAAATGGGTTGAATTCATGCAGAATTTTACTTTTGTAATTAAGCATATTTCTGGAACTGCTAACAAAGTTGTTGATGCTTTGAGCAGGAAATGTTTACTTATTCAAGAATTTAGAGTCAAGACTTTGGGTTTTGATAACCTCAAAGAAATGTACAGGGATGACCCAAATTTTAAAGAAGCATATGAGGTGTATGAGAATCCAATTCACAGAGACAAAAACCAATGGATTGAGTATATGATCTAAGATGGATTATTATTCAGGGGCAATCAACTATGTATTCTGAAATGCTCCATGAGGGAGAACCTGCTAAAGGAAACACACAGTGGAGGATTGGTCGGACACTTCGTTCATGACAAGACATTCTCAAAGTTGAATAGCTCATATTATTGGCTAGGGATGAGGACAGATGTTAAGAAATTTGTGGATAGGTGGAGAATTTGTCAGCACACGAAAGGGAAAAGACAGAATGCAGGGTTATGCTAGCCATTACCCATACCAGAAAGGTCGTTGGATGTAGTGAGCATGGATTTTATATTGGGACTGATAAGAATTCAAAGAGGACATGATTCAATCTTTGTGGTAGTCGACATATTTTCAAAGATGGCACATTTCATACCATGCCAGAAAACCAGTGATGCAACTCATATTGTGAACCTGTTTTTCAAGGAAGTCATCAGACTTCACAGCTTGCCAAGGAGTATCATTTCTTATCGAGATACCAAGTTTGTAGGACATTTCTGGAGGACCTTATGGAAGAAGCTAGGGACAAACTTGTCTTTTAGCTCAGCGTATCATCCTTAGATGGATGGAAAGATAGAGGTCATGAACATGAGCTTGGGATATTTGTTGAGGATCTTAGTGACTGAACACCACAATTAGTGGGATCACATTCTACCACAGGTGGAATTTTCTTACAATGATTCACTCAACAGAAGCACAGGGCAGAGTCCATTCCAAATTGTATATGGAATGCAGCCAAGGGGAGTTTCTGAATTGAAAGATTTGGGACAAAATGAATTCAGAAGTGCTAGTGAAGAGAATTTTGCAGAAGCAACGAAGGAGCTTCACAGCCGAATTAAAGAGCGATTGCAGAATTCAAATCAAGAATACAAGCATAGAGTAGATCAACACAGGTGAGAAATTCAATTTGAAGTTGGTGATTTGATTCTTACACATCTAAGGAAGGAAAGGTTCCCAAGGGGAACATATAACAAACTAAATATGAAAAAGATTGGACTGTGCAAGGTCATAAGGAAATTTGGGGCAAACACATACGAGATTGGATTACCCGATGGGGTATGAATTTCACCGATATTCAATGTTGCGGATTTGTACCCTTATAGAGTTGAAGAAGCAGTAGTAGAGGAGGAACAAAAAGAATTTCAATGGACAAACCAAATGCCTCTAGCTGAAAAGCCATAGATGGAAAGCATAATTGACAAGAGGATTAGAAAAAATACTAGGAGAAAAGAGTATTTTGAATACTTGGTCAAGTGGAAAGGACATCCAATTGAAGATGCCAGTTGGGAAGATGAAGCAGAAATTCAGAAGCATGGACAGACCGTGCAAGAGCTCATGAACAGGAGTTCATGAAATTTTTTAAGTGAGGGAGTATGATGCAGGAGCATTGTAAGCAGCTAGCCAAGTGAGCATGAAGGCAGAAGATAGTTGGGAAAAGCCTAGCACACGTTTTGCACATTTTGAAATATTTTTTTGAAATATTAAGAAGTGGATATTAATGTAGTAGCTAGAAGTGTACTTGCATTTATATATGGTTGTTATAAATAGATCGTGAGGGATTTTCTCTCATTTGTCAATGTAAAATCCATTTAAGCCCAGTTAATGAAAGTAGGTAGATTTGAATTCATAGATTAGACAGTTAGAGAGTAGGAGGGAAAATGGATATTGACACCCTCACCTTTGTATCATAGTAGTAGTTGCATCATTAAGCACATTAGCATAGAATAGAAGAAGAGAGTTGTAACAGAGACTTGAAAAGGAGAATCCATGTACAGGAGCTTTGAATTAATATATGAAGCTTTGAATCGGATTTCATGGTGTTATGATGTTTTCTGTTTATACATGGTGAATGGTATGCTTATGGTTGTTTTATTGTCTCTGTTATGCATTTTCTTTAATGTTGTGTATGTATGATTTTGTGTTAAATGTTTGAAGTCTGAGAGAGAAAGAGAATGAGTTTCAATTGTTTCTCTTCCTCAGTGAGAGAATTTCCTACAAGGAGTGCAGTGAAACGTCTGCAAGGTGTGCATTGACAAGGGTTCTGAGTTTTATCTCAGAAAGATCAGGAGAGATATTGTTGTTCTCATTCCAGCAGAAGTGCAGGTGAAGCACAAAAAGCCATGTAATGTGTGCACAGGCTAGTCGATGCCTTAAAATTATCAACTAAGGTTGAAAGGTCGAGAAGCTTAGTGACTGAACACCATAGTCAGTGGGATCACATTTTTCCACAGGCGAAATTTTCTTACAATGATTCACTCAATAGAAGCACAGGGCAAAGTCCATTCCAAATTGTATATGGAATGAAGCTAAGGGGAGTTTCTAAATTGAAAGAGTTAGGAAAAAATGAATTCAGAAGTGCTAGCATAGAGAATTTTGCAGAAGCAATGAAGGAGCTTTACGGCTGAATTAAAGAGTTATTGCAGAATTCAAATCAAGAATACAAGCGCAGAGCCGATCAACATAGGCAATAACTTCAATTTGAAGTTGGTGATTTGATTCTTTCACATCTGAAGAAGGAAAGGTTCCCAAGGGGAACATATAACAAACTAAAGATGAAAAATATTAAACCATGCAAGGTCATAAGGAAATTTAGGGAAAACGCATACGAGATTGGATTACCAGATGGGGTCGAAATTTCACCGATATTCAATGTTATGGATTTGTACCCTTACAGAGCTGAAGAAGCAGTAGCAGAGGAGGAAAATAAAGAAGTTCAATTGACAAACCAAATGCATGTAGCTGAAAAGACACAGATGGAAAGAATAATTAACAAGAGGATTAGAAAAAAGACTAGGAGAAAAGAGTATTTTGAATACTTGGTCAAGTGGAAAGGACATCCAGTTGAAGATGCCAGTTGGGAAGATGAAGCAGAAATTCAGAAGCATGGAAAGACCGTGCAAGAGCTCATGAACAGGAGTTCATGAAATTTTTCAAGTGAGGTAGTATGATGCAGGAGCATCGTAGAAGCCAACCAAGTGAGCATGAAGGCGGAAGATAGTTGGGAAAAGCGCAGCACAGGTTTTGCACATTTTGAAATAGTTTTTTGAAAGATTAAGAAGCAGATATTAATGTAGTAGCTAAAAGTGTACTTGCATTTATATCTGGCTATTGTAAATAGATCGTGAGCGATATTCTCTCATATGTCAATGTAAAAGGAATTTAAGCTCAGTTAATGAAAGTAGGTAGATTTGAATTCATAAATTAGATAGTTAGAGAGTAGGATGGAAAATGGATATAGACACCCTCACCTTTGTATCATAGTAGTAGTTGCATCATTAAGCACATTAGCACAGGATAGAATAATAGAGTTGTAACAAAGATTTGAAAAGGAGAATCCATGTACAAGAGCTTTGAATTAATATATGATGCTTTGAATCACATTTCATGGTGTTATAATGTTTTTTGTTTATACATGGTGAATGGTATGCTTATGGTTGTTTTATTCTCTCTGTTATGCATTTTCTTTAATGCTGTGTATTTATGATTTCATGTTGAATGTTTGAAGTCTAAGAGAGAAAGAGAATGAGTTTCAATTGTTTCTCTTCTTGAGTGAGAGAAGTTCCTGCAAGGAGTGCAGTGAAACATCTGAAAGGTGTGCATTGACAAGGGTTCTGAGTTTTATCTCAGAAAGCTCAGGAGAGATATCATTGTTCTCATTCCAACAGAAGTGCAGGTGAAGCACAGAAAGCCATGCAAGTTGTGTGTAGGCTATTCGAGGCCTTAAACTTATCAACTAAGGTTGAAAGGTAAGGGACTGTTGTCGCAGAAGGTGCATAGAGTCGAAGAATCAAATACTTAGAAGTATTTGAAAGATCACCACAAGGAGTGCATGCAGGAGTCATTTAGAGACTCAAGTTTGTAAGTTAAATCTTAGGAGGGTTAGTGCCTTTGAAGTGTTAAGAGGGATATGGAGCGAAGTCACTTTGTGGAAGCCAAGTTCCAGTGGAAGAACACTAGTTCATTTTGTAGAAGCTGTCAAGGAGGAAATGAGCGGTCAGAATTCTCCGAGGAGAACTGTCGAAGTCATGAGGACCGTAGGATCGAGAGAAGCTGTAAGGTGGTGACGCAGGCACGAGCCACCTTCGACACCTGCTCACTCGCTCACAGGATCGATCAAAAATCTCATCTTTGAGCCGAATTAGCTCCTTGGACTCCCAATGGAATCCATGAGAAAAACCCGATCCACAGGTTCTTTCTTCACCTGCACGGCCTTCTTTACATGACCACACTCTTTCCCTGATATTAATTTTAGGTTTCAGGGTTTTGTGTTCCCCGTCGTCAAGAGTTCTTTATCTCTTGAGTCCCCGATCACCGATGAGCTCTCTACCTAGCCTTATCCCCTCCTGGCTATGCCCTCTGGTCCATACGACCACTCTCATAAGACCGCAGCCTTATATCCTCCTATCGGGGTTTTGGATTTCAATTTTCTGATGTGCTCCAATTCCTATTAGCCCTCCAGGCTAGACTCCTGGTCCACATGACCTCTATCTCACAAGACCGCAACCTTGTCTCCCATCAGGGTTTCGGACTTTCCAATGTCAAGATACAATTGTCCTTTGGATCCACGATCCTCCGAATCCCGACACGCTCTTCACGCATTAGCCCTCTTGGCTAGATTCTGGCCCATATGACCGCTATCCCCATGACCTCAGTCTTATCCCTTCGTCAAGGTTTCGATATTTTCAATGCCACAATGCATTGGCTCACAGAATTCTCGATCCTTCAAATCCCAATTCTCCATTGTGCTCACAGCTGGCCCCCACACAACAAATCTTTTCACTTCTCTGATATATTGGTAGCTGGCCTCCATGCTGAATCCTTCCTCCTTTAGGGGTTTCAGGCTTTCCAATGCCGAAACTCACATGTCCCCTGGACTTGTAAAATGTCGATCCCTGATTTGCTGATGGGCGACCTCCTGTCAGGCCTCCCCCTGATGGCTCTGATTTCTGCCACGCTTCCACTCCAAATGGATGACTTAGATCACCTCTCGGGATTTCGAGACTTCTGATGTCCCGACTCTTTCAACCTCAGGAACTTCGATTTCTCAATGTTGAATATCCCGACTCTCTATGCCTCGATCTCCACCACGTGTCTCCGCTAACGGATGGTCCAGATCACTCTGGTGTTTCGAGACTTGAAGTGTCTCGATTTTCTCCACCTCGAGAATCCCGATTTCCCGATCACTTCTATCCTGATGGCTATGCCCTCGTCGGGATTTTCTGCCTCCTGTCCATGAAGGTAAACCTCGTGCACCTCCTATCCAATCTGACGGCTGACGGGAAATTTGCTCAAGATCTGACGGCCCAGATCCGTTCTCCTGTGCGCCTACTCCATAGGCTAAACTCTGAGCATCTTTTCCCGATCCAATGACTGACGGGATTCTGTGTGAATAATCAACGGTCCACAATCTCCTCTTTTGCACACTTCTCCTAAGCTTCTCCTGGACGTGATGACCAATGGTCCAGATCTCCTTTCTCCAGCCAATCTGACGGTTGTCGTTGCTCCTCCTGAACTTCCGCGCACTTTCTTCCTACACTTGGAGGAATTCCAAGTCTTCCAAAGGCCTAAACCTTTGTCTGTCTCTTCTTCTTGCTAACCTCTAGACTCTGAGCTTCGCTGCGTGCATGGAACGTTGTTCCTTCTGAGCTTTACTCCCTTCGAATCCTTGAAGGATTCTTCAACTTCTGCACTCTTGCAGAGTCTTCTCATGCAGACATTGGTGCTATCTCTTCTGAGCTTCTGCAAACACTCAGACCCTTACGGGATTTTGTCTTCCTTCATTTCTCCCACATATGGAGAATTATGGATGCCCTCCTAACTATCCTTCTACTCAAGAAACTTCTTGCTGAGTCTTCAGGGTGTTCAGTAACCCTGCGAAGATCCCTCAGTGGATTCTTCTTCAAATTCCAGAACTCAAAGAGTTCTCTTCTCTTCTCTGTGCCTATTTGCACAATGAGTCAAATGCCCACCTGGCAGAGTGTCCTTTCTTAAGAACTTCCAATAGTCCTGTCCTCCGGTGCACTTATGCACTTGCTCAATGCCCACCTGGAAGAGCTCTCAGAATCCTCAGTGATTCTGGTTCTCCTTTATAAACTCACAGCAGAGTTCTTCTTCAGCACCCTGTGCCTATGCTCAATGCCCACCTGGAAGATCTCTATAGAACTCCTCAGAGGTTCTGTCTGCAACTGTGTCTTCTCCCACACAGCCTTACCTCCAAGGTGTTCAGCAACCTTGAGGTCTTCTTCCTGAGTTGTTGACTTCAGTTCTTATGCCGCAACACGCCTTTGTTTGAACCCACAGTGTTCAGAAGTGCATCCTCAGTGCATAGCTCTCAGAACCCATAGTGTTATGTCACACCCTCCTAGTGTGAAGCCTTAAAGACCTTCAACCCTGAAATCAAACACACTCCTACAAATGCACAACTACAGTATACATCTACAGCATAAAAGAACACTCACAGACATTCACATAACACAAAATAATGCAAGAAAAACTGTTGTTTGTATTAAATATGGCAAATTCCTAAATTTACAATGTGTTCCTGAGCACGACCTGTAACAAGGTCTTGGCTCTTCTCTCCTCTACTCTACATGCAGATCCTCACACAACTATGACACTTACCAAAATGAGATATGAAAATCTCTTTTACCTAAAGGGGCTCTTCGAGCGCTTCCCTCCAACCTACCTACCCTATTCAATTACATTGAATGGGCTGTCTAGTCCAGAATCGGATCTAGATCTCAGCCATACACACATTAAAGGCCGATCTTATCTACAGCCTGCATAAAGGAACAACTTCCTAGCTCAATAGCTTAAACATTTATATTTACATTCAATTCAAATTTAAATGAGGCTGTGCCTCCCTCTTATCTTTTAATGCATGCATGCTAACGTGGTTGGCTAGCTGGATGGCTGGTGTGGAGAGATGCTCCAGAATCAAAATCCTCAGCTACAAAATCATGAGCTCCTGCTCATGAGCTTCCCCTCTCAGCTGTTGGAAATCCTCTTGGATCCCAAACAAATATCTGGAGCTTCCCATTTGCTCCATCCTACTGCTGCTGCTGCTTCTCTTCTACTCAGACTCTCCTCGCTGGCAGTCTCTGTTGACCAGATCATCAGCTCTATGATCTCTTCGATCACTTCATCCAGTTGCTCCCATGGCTAGTCCTGTTCATGCAATCTCCTTAGCTGCGAAATTTTTTGGCACATGAGCAGATCACCATGATCTCTCATTCTTTCTTCTTCATCAGTTTCCAACTTCACCTATTGGATGTGCACGCCCTGCACTTTCACCCTCTCTTCCAGGTATTCTATCTATTCCCATAGATCATCAAAACAAATGTTGTCTGCCTCTTCTTCCTCTGCTTCTGCAACCTCCCATGTTGTAGTCTTTTCAGTCTCCTGGCTGAAAATATTGAGCCATTCCTTATAATTCTTATCATCCTCTTCTGCTTCTTTTGTTGTCAGCTCCAATGCTACAACTCTCTCAGCTTCTTGGCTCAAATACATGAACCATTCCCTAGAATTCTCATCTTCTTCATCTACTTGGGAAACTTCCAAAGTTTGCTCCAATCCTTCTTTCCTAATAGTCACAGCTGACTATTCTTCTGCTACTGTCACATCATCTGCAACACTGACTTTTGCCTCCTCCTGGGCAAATGGTAGGAATACTCCAATTCCCTCAATCATCAGAAGATCCCTCAGATCCTTCTCTTTTGTCAGTTGCACATGATGATCCGCACTCACCTCTAAATTTATGAGACCTTCAGACAGTCTCATCTGCTCGATCAGCTCCTCTGGCTTATTCCAACTCACCTGCTCATCCCTGCCCACCTGAAAATATGAGATGTCTCTGCTACCCTCCTGGCAGATTGTGAGATCAATTGATCCCATATTCATCAACACTCCTTGCTGAATTGAACTCACCTCCGAGTCCATAAGACCTTCAGATAGCCTTGAATTCTCATCTCTGCCCACCTGGCAATCTGAGATGCTTCCGCTTCCCTCCTGGTAGTCTTCGAGATCTCGCAGCGACCTCATTTCATTGCCCAGCTGGCAATGTGAAATTCCTTGGCTGTCCTCCTAATAGTCTGTGAGACCCCGCAGTGATCTCAACCTGTTTCCCACCTGGCAGTCTAGAATTTCTTCTCTGCCCTCCTGGTAGTTCTTGAGATCCTCAGCTGACCCCAATTCATTCTCCTCCCTGAGAAATTTTCCGTCTCTGGTTCACATACCTGAACCATCTTCTTATCCTGCCACATCCGCAGTTCGATATTGTATATTTCTTTCATTATATCAGTGAGCGCTCTATCCATACCTTTTTTTCTCCATAGCTTGGAGTTTTTCTTCCCAGCATACCTACGGCCTTTAGTAGCCATGTTGTTGTCTCTATCTGCTCTCCTAGCAAACCTGCTACTGTCACTCCGCACTAAGAGTTCTACCAGCGTCATCCTCCTATAGTCTCCCTGACTTTCTTCCACCCTCTGCTTGAAATATACAAACAGAGTTCTATCTCTGATACCACTTGACGCAGGCACGAGCCACCTCCGATACCTGCTCGCCCGCTCACAGGATCGATAAAAAATCTCCTCTTCAAGCCGAATTATCTCCCTGGAATCCCAATGGAATCCCTAAGAAAAACCCGATCCATAGGTCCTTTCTTCACCCGCACAACCTTCTACACATGAACGCACTCTTTCCCTGATCTTAATTTCAGTTTTTAGGGTTTCGCGTTCCCCGTCGTCAAGAGTTATTTATCTCTTGAGTCCTCGATCACCGATGAGCTCTCTGCCCAGCCTTATCCCCTCCTAGCTATGCCCTCTGGTCCATATGACTTCTCTCATAAGACCGTAGCCTTATATCCTCCTATCGGGGTGTTGGATTTCAATTTCCCGATGCGCTCCAATTCTTGTTAGCCCTCCAAGCTAGACTCCTGGTCCACGTGACCTCTATCTCAAAATACCACATCCTTGTCTCCCATCGAGGTTTCGGACTTTCCAATGTCAAGATGCAATTGTCCTTTGGATCCACGATCCTCTGAATCCCGACACGCTCTTCACATGTTAGCCCTCTTAGCTAGATTCTGGCCCATATGACCGCTATCCCCATGACCTCAGTCTTATCCCTTCATCGGGGTTTCGAGCTTTTCAATGCCACAATGCATTGGCTCACAGAATTCACGATCCTTTGAATCCCAATTCTCCACTGTGTTGATAGCTGGCCCCCACACAACAGAGCTTTTCACTTCTCTGTTATGTTGACAGCTGGCCTCCTTGCTGACTCCTTCCTCCTTTCAGGGTTTCGAGATTTCCAATGCCGAAACTCACATGTCCCCTGGACTCCTGAAATGTCGATCCCCGATTTGCCGATGGGCGACCTTCTGTCGGGCCTCCCCCTGATGGCTCTGATTTCTTCCACGCATCCTCTCCAAATGGATGGCTCAGATCACCTCTCAGGATTTCAAGACTTATGATGTCTTGACTCTTTCGAACTCATGAACTCCGATTTCTTGATGCTGACTATCCTGACTCTCTATACCTCGATCTCTGCCACGTGTCTCCGCTAACGGACGGTCCAGATCACTCCGGTGTTTTGAGACTTGAAGTGCCTCGATTTTCTCCACCTCAAGAATATTGATTTCTCGATGACTACTATCCTGATGGCTATGCCCTCATTGGGATTTTCCGCCTCCTTTCCACGAAGGTAAACCTCGTGCAGCTCCTATCCAATCTGACGGCTGACAGGAAATTTTCTCAAGATCTGACGGCCCAGATCCATTCTCCTGTGCGCCTACTCTAGAGGCTAAACTCTGAGAATCTTCTCCCGATCCAACGACTGACGGGATTCTTTGTGAACAACCAATGGTCCACAATCTCCTCTTCTGTGCGCTTCTCCTAAGCTTCTCCTGGACGTGATGACCAACGGTCCAAATCTCCTTTCTTGAGCCGATCTGATGGTTGTCGTTGCTCCTCCTAAACTTTCTCCCACTTTCTTCCTACACTTGGAGGAATTCCAAGTCTTCCAAAGGCCTCAACCTTTGTTTGTCTCCTCCTCTTGCGAACCTATGGACTCTGAGCTTCGCTGCGCGCATGGAACGTTGTTCCTCCTAATATTTAATCCCTTCGAATCCTTGAAGGATTTTTCAACTTCTGCACTCCTGCAGATTCTTCTCATGCACACGCTGGTGCTATCTCTTCTGATCTTCTGCAAACACTCATACCCTTATGGGATTTTGTCTTCCTTCCTTTCTCCCACAGATGGATAATTATGGATGCCCTATTGGCTATCCTTCTGCTCAAGCAACTTCTTGTTGAGTCTTCAGGATGTTCAGTAACCCCGCGAAGATCCCTTAGTGGATTCTTCTTCAAATTCCAGAACTCAAAGAGTTCTCTTCTCTTCTCTGTGCCTATCTGCACAATGACTCAAATGCCCACATGGCAGAGTGTCCTTTCTTAAGAACTTCCAGCAGTTATTTCCTCCGGTGCACTTATGCACTTGCTCAATGCCCACCTCGCAGAGCTCTCAGAATCCTCAGTGATTCTGGTTCTCCTTTCTGAACTCACAACAGAGTTCTTCTTCAACACATTGTGCCTATGCTCAATGCCCACCTGGAAAAGATCTAGAGAACTCCTCAGAGCTTCTGTTTGCAACTGTGTCTTCTCCCACACAGCCTTACCTCCAAGGTTTTCAACAACCTTGAGGTATTATTCCTGAGTTGTTGACTTCAGTTCTTGTGCCGCAGCATGCCTTTGTCTGAACCCGTAGTGTTCAGAAGTGCATCCTCAGTGCACGGCTCTCAGAACCCGTAGTGTTCTGTCACACCCTCCTGGTGTGAAGCCTCAAAGACCTTCAACCCTGAAATCAAACACACTCCTGCAAATGCACAACTACAGTATACATCTAAAGCATAAAAGAACACTCACAGACATTCACATAACACAGAATAATGCAGGAAAAACTATTCTTTGTATTAAATATGGAAAATGCTTGAATTTACAATGTGTTCCTGAGCACAGCCTGTAACAAGGTCCCGACTCTTCTCTCCTCTACTCTACATGCAGATCCTCACACAACTACCACACTTACCAAAATGAGATATGAAAATATCTTTTACCTGAGGGGGCTCATCGAGCGCTTCCCTCCAACCTACCTACCCTATTCAATTACATTGAATGGGTTGTCTAGTCCAGAATTGGATCTAGATCTCAGCCATACACACATTAAAGGCCGATCTTATCTATAGCCTGCACAAAGGAACAACTTCCTAGCTCAACAACTTAAACATTTATATTTACATTCAATTCAAATTTAAATGAGGCTGTGCCTCCCTCTTAGCTTTGAATGCATGCGTGCTAACGTGGCTGGTTGGTTGGCGTGGAGAGATGCTCCTGCATCAGGTGGATAGGGGAGGACGAACCCATCACTTTGGAATCAAGAATCAATGTGAGATATTGATCGTGATAGTGGAGCCGTTAGAATCATTTCATCAAATCAGAGTTTTTAAGCCTTGAGTGTAAGCCAAAATCCTCGGTCACTCTAAGTCTTGAATTGCGAAGAGAATTGTTAAGGGAAGGATTTTGGGATTTTTGTAATTTAGGATTTGGAATACCAAAAATCTTGAGGACAAGGAGCCAGGGGCCTTTGCATTGAAAAACCCCGGAGTCGTTAAACGTGAAATATTGTGAAGTGACATTTCGTCATTTCGTGTTTCGGTGGGTTAAAGCGCTAGAAACTTGACAACAGGAATCGCGATATCGCGAAACCCGAAATCTCGATTTGGAAAAGGTAGTGATCATATTATTGAGGATAGGAATTTTGAGTGATGTTTTGTGTTTGATTACACAGAGCATACTCATAAGGACCTGTAGATACACCGTCGTGTGTGTAAGAGATTCCACGTGGGGAAAATCAAAGAGTCATTCAGACTTAGGAGGGTAGATTTATAACGATCCTGAGTGGATCTCGGACCGAGGGTCGGGGGTCTACGACACATGGTAATCCATAAATTGTGCTATGCTTTGGAACTTGAACAGTCACTGCAAATGTGTAATTATCGGAATATGATGAAAAACCTTGTGAGGAATGTGTTTTCTTACTTGATTGATTCAATATCTATTTATTTGACATTGTAGGAATTTCATTTCCAATGAATATTGTCCATCCTATATAATATCATCATTAGGATATGCATCAATAGCTTGATACTCCATTCCAATATCTTTCATAATGGAAGATAATTCTCGACATGTGTGAGGTAAAGTATTTGATGATGGTAGGAGAAATTTACCTAACAATCTACAACACAAAACATAACTAGTTAATGTAAATAATATTAATATTAAATATTGCATCCTCAATTTACACATTAATTAATGACACTAAGAAAAGAGAAACATAAGTAAAAATTTTATGTATACGTGACGAATTATATTAGATAACTTAGGATGTGGGTGAGACAAGTGTTTACCAAACCATTCAATACATTCAAGTTCACCAAAACCAATATAGTAGAGATAATATTTGTCCTCGAACCTTCATAAATGGATTGTTGTCACTTCTCAATTAGAGGTACATCATGAATATCATCAATTTTGTCATCCATTGGAGAAAATGTGTCCTAAATCATTCTATTTATACCACCATTCTCAATTGTACTATTATCTGTGTCATATTATTCTAGAGGACTAAGTTGATCTTCAATATTCACTCCATCTTCCCTAGTGTGTACAACATGATTCTACTATTACTACTTGGAACATTCCCAAGATAGCACTTAGGACCCCATGTGATAGAAAATTAAAGTGAAACAATTTTAGGGTTTCCATTTCATCAAACATTTTCAAAACATCCTTCCAACATTTGTAAACATTTTTGTTAAATGGTTGGCATGCATCCTTCAACATTTTGCATTGTGTCAAAATTCAATATTGTTGAAATTATGGACAGGGAAATAACTTGAGATATCACCCTAGTATACAAAATTTAGGGCTTACAACATATCCACAATATTGTAACTTGTAACATGTAAATGACCAACACCATGAATGGATTTTTCACGGTATGGTGTGCATTATTTATCATGCCCTGGTTTCATGTGTTTTTATGCATTTTTCCCTTTATTTATTTTTTTTCATTTACAAGGAAGTTTTTGGCCTATATGCATGGAAGATGGTTTTGGGTTTGAAAATGAATAAATAAATGTATGAAAATATGTAAAATGATAAAAAAAAAACTCCACGATTTTAATCACTCAATTTGGAGGTCATATTAGTCTTGGGCATGCATTTTATAGAGAGATGATTTTACCCTCCATTTTATAGAAAGTATTAAATATTGGTTCAATGTAGAAGTCCTATTTCATTTGAAATTGCACTTAGGGTGTTATAGATAGATTTATGATGTTATTATATTCACCCAAAAAATTTTATAACTAAATTTGGATCTATATAGAAGCATGGGCATGTATTTCCATTTGGTCACTTTCCACAGTTTTGGTCTTTCAATTCACAAGGCAAATTTTGACTCTTTTACACAAAAACCACATTAATATTTGAAAACAAAAATAAAATTGTGTACACATGTGTAAATTATATAATACACCCTCAAAAACTTGAGTCACTCAAATTGGAGATGTCTTAAGACCTTCACATGCATTTTTGTGAAGTTTGACATGCATTTTGCATGAGGGAAGAAATTGGAGTTTAAAAGCAAAACGTGTATTTCTTATGTTTGAGTGTGAATTTTTAGATATGGAGGCTATAACGAGATTGAATTAGGCTTTTTTGCAACAACAAAAACCCAAATCCTTCCATTATTTTCCAAATGGTTAGCATGAAAAATTAGTAATGGAAACAATGAGGTTTGGATGGGTGGAAAGTTGCAACATACCCATCCTACAGTAAGGAATAAAATGTTTTATGAATTAGGCTTGCATTTTATAGGAAATAGTGGGAATTTTCAGACAAAATACCTTATGATATGCATAACAAGTAAAAACTACCTTGTAAATGCATGTTAGACTAAGGAAAATGAAAACCCAATGGTGGAATTAGTATGATTATATCAGGGATATATAGGCTTATGAAACATCCATTCCTTCAGATAAATTATGCACGCCCTATGGTGAAAAATGCATGAAAATAGGGAAGATGAAAAATGTACTCTCGGGGAAGAAGAATGCATGTATTGTGTTAGTAATTGCATGTTCACCTTATGAAATTACATAAAAATAGTGTATTGAGGAAAATTCACACTCTGTAATAGAAAAATGCAACCCTCAAGTTGAAATTTCATGTTGAGGGCATGGGATTGCATGTTTGGAGCCCTATGGTGGACTAAACACTAAATGGTTCTTCCTTATACCATATGAATTGTTTTCATAGGGACATGAATGAAAATGTAGTATTCCAGAAATAAAATAGTATGCACAACAAAAATATTTTAGCATAGAAATGACAAAGAAACAATAATATAACCAGTACAATATTAGAATAATACCAAAATAACACGAGAAAGAGTACATTGATTAATGATAACAATGTTCACTTGCCTCTTCAAGGGGGAAACCTCCAACAGAGCAAATATTTATTACAATAATCTCCAAGACAATATTTATCATACCCTCTACTCCTATTTATACTAAATATATCTATCCAAAAGAACAATCTAGAGGAAGATCCTTCTAGAAGCAAAAGCTTCTATTAGGTCTTCTTACATTTGACTTATTCTTTCTTATTTCTAGGCCTTATTAATATTGGCCTTTATTACATGGAATTATATTATTCTACCTACATGAGGGGTTAGGGAGGTTAGGTCCCTAACATTCCCTCACCCTTGAAGAATGACCTTGTCCTCAAGGCTTCAGATAAGGAAATTGTTGTAGAATGGTGGCCGGCTCCCAAGTGGCATCTTCTCGAGTTGTATCTTTCCATTGAACTAACACTTCCTTGATGGTGCAATGAGGGATACGACACTCTCGTTGGGCCAGGACTTCTTGTGAATGAAACCATATGGAACCTTATTCATCCAACTCAGGGATACTAGTTTGAGTTTGACACTTATTTCCAATCACCTTTTTTAAGCAAGAAACATGAAAAATAAGATGGAGATTTGACTGCCTGGGTAGAGCTAACAGATAGGCCATCGATCCCACACGCTTAAGTAATATATAAGGACCATAAAATTTGGGCACAAGTTTATGAAAGTTTTCAACTTTGAGTGAAGTCTACTTATAAGGTTGTAGTCTAAGAAACACCTCTTCCCCTTCAACAAAATGGAATTCAAAACAACCTTGATTTGCTTGTTGTTGCATACAATTTGAAAAAATTGTCTTTGAGGGAACAAAGAATAACCTCTCAGAATAAAATATTTTAGTCAACCTCCTAAATCTTTGAGACCCCTGAAATATATGAGAGAATTGAGGGGGATTTTTTCCATACACAACTTCAAAATGAGTCAAGGAAGTAGTTGTGTGGTAAAATGTGTTGTACCACCATTCAACTAGGGGTAACCATTGAGCCCATTGATTTTTCCTCTTGGATGAAAAACACCACAAATATGTTTCCAAATACTTGTTGGCAACTTCAGTCTGGCCATCTGTACGGGGTTGATATGTAGTGCTGAGATGCAATTGGGTTCCCTATAGCTTGAAAAATTCTTGCCAAAACTTTATAGTGAAATTGGGGTCTCTGTCAGAGAAAATAAAATTAGGCATTCCATGAATCTTGAATATATTATCCATGACTATTTGAGCCACTATGGTAGTTGTGAATGGGTGTTGAAGAGAAAAAAAATGAGCATATTTGGAGAGACTATATATGACCACCATGATGACTGACTTATTTCCCTATTTAGCTAATCCTACAATGTAATCCATAAAAATATCTCACCAAATAATAGGGGAAATCGAAAGAGGTTGGAGTGTGCCCAGAGCTTTGGAAGTTTCTCCCTTGTTTTATTGATAGACCTCATAGACATCCACAAAGGTGTGTATGTCCTATTTCATACCATCCCATAAAAAAAAACGTTTGACCCTTTCATAGGTTTTGGTAAACCCTATATTCCCAATTGTGGGTGAGGCATGAAGCTCAGAAAGCACTATGGATTTAAGTTGTGATTGCTTGCATAAATAAAAATGAGATTTGTAGCGAAAATCTTAATTGTGCCAAGAGTACCCTGGAGAAACTGAATAATTTTGTTGCAATTGGTGGAGCGGGCTTAAAATTTTGGGGTCTTACAGCCATTCCTGATGAACATATTGGATCCATTCTAGTACAATGAAGGAGAGGGATAAAAGGAACCCGTATTCTTCATATTTTTTGGAAATAGCATCAACCACTAAATGTTCCTTGCTCTTCTTTTAAATGATCTCATAATCATATCCAAATATCTTGGTCACCCATTTTTGTTGTATCGGGGATGGAATGTGTTATTCGAGGAAATACTTGAGACTTTGATGATCAATTTTGATTTGGAATCATTGACCCAATAAACAAGGATGTCATAGATCCACAACATATAGAATATCTAACATTTCCTTTTCATAAATGGATTTGCCCAAATTTCTCTCTGAAAGTTGTTTTCTAGTGAAGGCCAAAGGCCATCCATATTGCATGAGTATGACTCCAATTCCTTTCCTTGAATGATAACATTCCAATACAAATGTATTTGTGAAGTGTGGAAGGGATAGGATAGGGGTCAAGAACATAGCATATTTCAAGGCTTGGAAGGCATGATCCACAATTGAAGTCCAAGTAAAAGAATTATTTTTAAGGAGAGAAGTGAGAGGAATGAAAAATGATCCACAATTCTGAACAAACTTCCTATAATAGCCCATTAAACCCAGAAAACCACTCAAGTTATTAAGAGTTTTAGGGAAAGGCCAATCTTGCATAGATTCAATTTTCTTAGGATCCACTCAGACACCATCCTTGCTGATCATATGACCCAAGTATTTCACTTTTGATGCACCAAAGGCACATTTATATTGTTTGATGGAAATTTGGTGCTTAGAGAGTCGATGGTGAACTTGATTCACATGGGAGAGATGGGATGGCCAAGTTTTACTATAGATGAGAATATCATCAGATAAAACTAAGATAAAATGACAGAGAAAAGGACAAAATACATGATTCATAAGAATTTGTAAAGTGAAAGGAGCATTACACAAGCCAAAGGGCATTACCAAGAATTCATAATGACCCTCATGAGTACAAAATTCAGTCTTGGGAATTTATTCTTCTTTCATACAGATTTTGTGGTAGCCAGAACATAGATCCAATTTGGTGAAGTACTTAGAACCACTCAATCCATAGAAGAGGTCATCAATGACAGGAATGGGGAATTTGTCTTTGATTGTGAGTTTCTTGAGGGCACAAAAATCAGGACACATGCGCCAAGTACTTTTGTTCTTGAGTACCATGACCACAGGGGAAGAATAGGGGATAGTACTAGGAAGAATAACACCTGCTTCTAAGAATTCATGAACAATTTTCTCAATTTAATTCTTCTAGTCAAAGGGATGATGATAAGGCCAAACATGGGGAGGAATATTTCTTGCGATGAGAAGGATGGAATGATCATGGAATCCATGGGAAGTGGGAAGTTCTTTGGGAGTGGTAAAAACAACTTGGTGGTGGGAGAGGATAGATTGGAGGTTGGGATTCACATAAGGTTTCTCAAAAGCATGAATGGAGTGGAGTTGGGATATAATTCTAGAATGACCTCTTTTTAGGAGCTTTTCCATGCGATGGGAACTGATGATCTCATGGGAGTGTGTTGTGATGCCTTGGAACTTATATTGTTGTCCATCCTATTGGAATTGCATGGTTAAGTCCTTAAAATACATGACAATGGGTCCTAGAGTGTGTAACCATTTGGAACCAATAAATATGTCACAACCACCCATGTCTATAGAAAACATATGGGATTTCAGGTGATAGTGACCAATTTGGAGTCACACATTTTTACATCATCCCCCACTTTTCATTGAACTGCCATTGGAAATCATGATTTGAAAATTATTGACGACATGGATGTAACAATTGAATTCTTTGGAAATGAGACGATGAATAAAATTATGGGTGTTACCATTGTCCACAAGGATGATGACTTTCCTATTTTTTATGTAACCAATTAATTTGAGAGTCTGGGAGAAGAGAATCCAGTGAGGGAATTAAGTGAAATCATCAAGTCAACTTCTCGTGGATCAGAGGGTGGGGTGAGGTCAGTTTGTGGTGGTAGTTCTTATAAAGGAAGAACAACAACATATTATTAAGAAATATCCTCAGTGACAACCATAAAAATCTTTTATTCCTTACACTTGTTCTAGGGAAAACATTTTTCATCACAATTATAACAAAGACCTTTGAGTTGATGTTTAGCCATTTTAGCCTTGGTTAATTTCTGGATCTTGAGGGGAATTGCAGGAGGGGCATAATTGGTTTCTTTAGGGAGAGGAGGAAAGGAGGGTTTTTGGTTCTGGGAGGATACAATCTATTGTTCTTCCTTGGCTCATTGAGTAGCTTCCAACCAAGTCTGTGGGCATGCCATAAGAACATGGGCACAAATTTCATCTTTGAGGCCACTAATAAATAATTCTCTAAAGAAAGCATTTTGCATGCCCTTTGTTATGAGATCCAAGTGCTAAAATGAGGAAATAATGTCGTCCACTCTCCCAAACTACTTTAACTTGGTCGAACATCCTAAATGGTGGGTGTCAGATTCAAAGCAGTCATAAAGTTTGGCAATAAATTGTGTCCAAGCAACATACTCTTGGCTTTCCTTTTTGCACCATTTCCACCATTTCCATCATTTCGGATCCAGATCTACAACACCATAACAAATCTTGGATAAATCATTAGTAATTCCACGCAAATAGAAATAATGTTCCAATTGGGTGACCCAGCCTGTGGGATTTGATCCATCAAATTTTTTCACCTCAATCCTCGAAGGGCAAAGGTCTTGAGAAAAGTGGTTAGTATGAGGACCTTGGTAATGGGAAGAGTCATGGTCATCCTTATAAGATGGTTGTTCAAAAGAGGAAGGGTTATGAGAACGACCCATGAAGTTTTCTTTGAGTTCTTTGATGTATGAACATTGTTCCTTGAAGATCAAAATATTTGAATTGATTGAGCTAAGGTTGGAATTGATATTCTTGATGTCTGCCTAGTTCTGGTGGTTGTTAGCAATCAAAGTATTGAGTTCTTAGGCTCTGGTGGTATCCATTTGGAAAAATGGGCAGGAAAATGGTATAGGGGAAACAAAAGGGTTCTGAAGGGGTGGGTAGGACCACTGTGATTAGGGAGAAAAGGGGTATCCAATGGTATAGTGGCCAAATAAGAGTGTCTCATAAGGGTTGGGTCCACAAAACAATGTGTGTTAAAAAATTATAGGCATCACTGGAATAGGGGAGAAGAGAGGAACCTAGTGGGATAGGTCTTAAATAAGTGTGTTGGCGGGACCACTATACTCTTTTTTTTTTACTGTTGTGGAGTTATACTCCAACCTGAATAATACTGAAGTGACAAAATTCCCAAATTCTTAACAGAAAGAAATGTGTAGTAATTTCACAACCAAAATGCAGAAGGAGAAGTTACAAAACAATAGATCTTGTCTATTTTGTTTTTGTTTCCATCCCCAGGGGTAGGATATTTAGGGTTTCTACAAACAAGAGTTTTCCCTTTGCTATAGATCTTTCATATACGTGCGAGGTCCAATAGTAGTAATTGACCCAATATCTCAGGGCACTAACTAAGGATGCTAGACCATGCCTTTATCCATACTACTCAAATACCCAGGTACTAGAGAGTATCTTCCTGAGTGTTGTTCTCAGTGGAACTATAGCAGTCAGATGGTTGATCGATTTATCTATGGAGGGCTTAAGGAAATCTAGCTTGATCCATATACAGGTGTTTTTTGATGGGATACGACTCAAAAGGGCACCTACATGGGTTACAAGGGTGGCCAATAGATGTGTGCTTAAGTACCTCTTGTATTTCCTACATGTATGACTCCCCGACCACAATTTTATTCTCGTAATGACAGATGTATGTATCTTTAAGATGTCGATGTATGTCTCTACCCTGAAAAACGTTAACTCACAATTTTCTTTCTGAGGAAGGTACTATGATACCACTTGTAGTATTACATATATAAAATAGTATGAAAAACAAAAATATTTTAGCATAGAAATGGTAGAGAAACAATAATATAACCAGGATAATACGAGAATAACACTGGAAAGAGCACCTTGATTAATGATATCAATGTTCACTTCCCTCTTCGAGGGGGCAACCTCCAGCAGGGGAAAGCTATATTAGAATAATCTCCAAGACAAGATTTCCCATACCCTCTAATCCTATTTATACCAAATATATCTATCCAAAATAATAATCTAGAGGAAGATCCTTCTAGAAGTGGAAGCTTCTATTAGGTATTCTTACATTTGACTTATTCTTCCTTATTGCTAGGGCTTATTAATATTGGCCTTTATTACTTGGAATTATATTATTCTACCTACGTGAGTGGTTAGGGAGGCTAGGTCCCTAATAGAAAATGGATCTTCATCCATTGTGTATAATTTATGCTACTATGACATGTCTTATAACAACCCTGAACCCATGTTTGAGAATTTGTTTGGAAACATACATGTGTAGTTAACCTTGTATGTTGATTTTTTTCTCGACTCCCAGAATCATAGAAAGTTGAAGTAATTGTAAGTCTCCCGCACCTATGATTGATTAAAATTGCATGCAATATATTGCTTACCATTTATTTTGATATTGAGTGTGTGTGTTTGTATTATAATCGACAACGTTTGTATTTTTTCTTTCAAATTTCCATGTTACATTCTCACAATATTTTTTTTATTTTCCAAGTTACAATGCCCAAGGAAAACCCCTAAGTACTTACCCTCATTTATAGAATGGAAATTTTTCTATAGACAATCCCTCTTAAAACTTACACTAGGAGATAAAAAACAAACAAAACCATTGAGGAAGTACCTGAACAGACTATAGTTGATGGCGTGGAAATCCATTCTGATACAGTTTCTCAACACAAAGTTAATGTTGTCATAACTTTAAGAGACCTACATGAATCTATGAATGAATCTAAGGAGCGAGGAGGTATGTAAAATTATATGGAAAAAAACAAATTATGATTTTTTTTGTTACTTTAGAAAGTATAATTGATATAATTCCTCCTCAAATTCCATTACTTGACTATAATGTCCCTATTATGGGCATTGATTCTACTTCACCAAGTTCAAATGTGAACATTCCAACATACATTTTTGATAACATATTCATTTTATCGATTTTTGATAGAATAATGTGTTATAAACATGATGCAAAGGAGTATTCTTCATCTCTACATAGTTGGAAGAAAAAGTGCAAACTAAAGAACAAGGATAATATTGAATTCTTGACAAACATTGCAAGTTTGCAATCAACAATTGTGAAGGAGATACTAGAATCAAGTAGCATAATAAATGGAAAATATTATGTTATTGTTGGATTACAAACAAAGCTATAAAAAATAAAAAGGAATATAACAAGGAGATTTCTAATACCAAGGAAATCTTCGCAAAGACATTGGCTACGTATGAAAACACTATTTAAAACTTTCAAGAAGACCGGAGGTTTTGAATATACCTTCATTGAAAACTCTAATTAATATGGTTGTGGATGAATTCAAAAATATTTTGAAGGACAAAGATACATTTATTGAAATTTTAAAGTCTCAATTTGAAAAAAAAAAGTGATAGAGGAACATGAGAAGCATAAATCATAGATTGAATATATAAGAACATTGTGACCAGTTTGAATAAATAAAATGTTACACAAGGTAATAAGTTGAAATGGAGATAGATAACTGATGAGCCTCATTATTGTACATTTTAAAGGCTCATATTTGACATATTTTTCCACCAAAAATGACTTAATGTTTTCTTTTAACCATATTTAATTGGCAATCATGGGTATTTTGTATATTCCTTAATCAATGTATGATTGAGGTGGATTTTTATGTATAATATACATTTTTCACTAATTCTTTTGAAAAGAGACATGTGTTCCACCAACCAAGTCGAACTATAGGAATCAAGGGTGCCAAACTCCTAGAATCAGGGGATTTTGTCTCCTCGAGTGAGCTCCTAGCCAAAGATCAAGGGAAATTGTCTATAACTACCTCCAATAGTGATCTATGTGCATATATGACCACTTTTGATTAGAATAAGTTCGAAATACAAATCTTAAGGGATGGGATCCCTCGTTTACTTAACACTTTCCTTGATTGAGGAAGGGAGGTCGAACTCTCTAATTATATATATATGCATCTAGTCTAAGAAGTGGGATATAGAGAATTACTTGAGAAGCATTGTACGGAGATCTTTTGAAAGAATTTTTGAAAACTAATAACCTTGATGTTCTTGATGTATTGTTTATATTTATGAAATGAAATGGTTTTTCCTTCACTCCATTAAGCTTTCTTTTAGGTTCCTTGTGCTTCTTGGGTAGGGTCCATACAAGAGGTATCAATGACCCTTTTTTTTATTTATGTAGTTTTCATGCATATTAGTTAGTGCTTAGATAGTGTTTCATTCTCTATTGAATTTAGATTTAGTTTTTCATGATCAATTTCCTTTTGTGTTAAGATTTTTCCTAACTGACCAGTTGTAGCAGCATCCTGTACAAATGTTCCATAACCTTTTGCAGCACTCATAGGTGCCTCCCAAGGATAAGAACCATATATTCACTTCATTTATTTATAGTCTATATTTTTCAATGCTTTTAAAGACTTGCAGTATGTTTTTAGACTTCATTTTTATTCTTGTGGGAGTATCTTGTAGAAGCTATGTGGATCCTATAGAAATGCACAATTCCTGTAGAAAAATCATGTAATTATTCTTTAGATTTATATTTTGATCCAGGTGGATATCGGGGGCCACCCACCTTTTCCAAATGGCTCAAAACAGTTTTCTGGCCATTTTGGCAATTTACTATTTTTAGCAGGTTTTCACTTCCGAGGCCATTTTGAGGGCCTAAATGAAGTTTTTTCGAGATCAAGGTTCTCAATGATAGACGAAGGCATAATGGAGGCCTCAAAATGAATCTCCTCAACTATACCTTTCCAACGAGCTATCACACGCCTAAAACGGAGATCGTATGCAAAAGTTACGACCCCGGGAAATTGATGCACCAACTTACCCAAATGGGGCCCACATGACTTTTGGCGCT
>JZKD02S1675767.1:50487-68085 GCA_000966675.3 Picea glauca
GGATCCATTGTATGGTGTTGCCCTACCTCAAGGGTTTGGTAATAATAAAGTGTGGTTTCTTCTATATTGTTCTTCTATATCTGTTGTGGTGCTTTTGTATTCAGTCTTTGGATTTTTAGATCTATTCAGGTTCTTAACAAACATTCATCGATGTTGTGCCAGGGGATTTTTTGGAAATCACACCATTTTCCAGTGTCCTTCTTCATCTTTTCGTTACCCTTCTTTTCTTGTGGCTTGGACTGGTTTTCTGAATGTTGTTTGTTAGGTCCATCTTTACCATACTTTGGTTGTTGCGTATTTGCAGAACCAAACTCCCTCTTGTTTTGGTACTTAAATTTATGCTCAATTTTAACAACATATCAAGAAGCAACACCCAATGATCATATGTCCATAAAATTCATTTCATTTTGGATGTATTTGTGTAGATCCCCATGGTGTTTCAGAACCAAATTTCTCTTAGAGTCTTTTATAGCCATCTTGGTGCACAACGTATGGAAGGTATTGGTGAAATATGACACTAATTTATCCCTCTCTTTCCGCATTGTGGTCCATCTCGTGTACTCATCATCATAGTTGTGAACAAGGTAATAATTTTCCTTGACCACATCCACAAAAAAATTCTAAGTGGGCTCGACCCCATATATTCCAGACTCCTCTGTGGAAATTTTCTCCAAGTTAGTTTCCCACTAATGTTTGACATGGGGGAGAGACTTAAGGGTGAAAAGATGATCGTTTCCCTATCGGAGAAATTATGAACAGAGAAATAACCTTCTAGCATATTTAACCATTTTTCTAGGGAATCTGCATCTATCTATCCTTCAAATATGGGAATATAAAAATTAACTTGTACCTTGAAAGGTGAGGTGTCTACAAAGTGGACACTTGATGAAGACACACATGTTCTTATCGACATGCGTTGAAGGACGTGAGAAAAATTCTCCATCATTTTGTCCCTCTCTCATGTGAGATATTGCTCAAGCAACAAATTAATAGAAGCGTCTACTCTATATTTTTTCTTTTCTTCCACCATGGAGAATTTATTGGACGTGAGAGACTGGTTTTATTCAAGAGATACAAGATAGAGATCCAACTTGTTATACTCAAACCTTGTCGGGGACATACACTGAAAAAAATGATCAAGAGAAGGCTACTCTGATACCACTGATCCATATTATTTTTGGCACGAAATGAGAGTGGAGATATAATAAATAAATGTACAAATATATATCATACATCCAATAATATAACAAAAATGTCTCATATATGAAACCATAAACACAGATAAACAGTAATAGACAATTTCTATTAATGAGCAAAATGTACAAAATTGTAGAAATACAGAGTGAAAGACTCGCTAGAATGGTGGCATCTTATCTCTAAGAAGAGATGTGACGACTACTCACATTCGAAAGAATATTATTACAATGAGGCTCTAAAGTCATTTTTAACATAAATAAAATCTAGAACCCTAACCCTAGAAGATGAAAATCCAATAGTTTTGTAGACCCCATTTTGGGTAGTTTGGTGTTTCAACTTCTTGGGGGCATAAATTTGGCACATGATCTTTGTTTGGGGTGCATAATAACTCGTTGGAAAGGTATCGTTGAGGAGATTCATTTTTGGGGCTCAGTTACAACCTTTATCTATTATTGAGGTGCTCGATCTCGAAAAAAATTCATTTAGGCCCTCAAAATGGCCCTCGAAGTTTAAGAACCGAAAAACTGCTAAAAATAGTAAATTGTCCAAAGACTATTTTGAGCCAGTTGGAATAGGTGGGTGGCCACCAATATCCAATTGGATCAATAATACCTTGAAAAAAGAATAAATCATAGCAACAGTGAAGAAACAAAATCTGGTTGTGATTGATAGTAGTCATGCTCTTGGTCCATCTCCATGATGACATACAGAAAAAAAATAATAATAAAAATCTTGGATGAAAACCTCTCAGAGGCATCTAAGACAGATATGAGGGTGAAAACCTCCAACGTAGGAAGTCTTAGATATGAATAATAACTGAATAAAATCATTAGGAAAACTTCTTAGAATCTTGATGAGTTAATGCATTAGTGAAAACCAGTTATGGCACTTCTGCCTTGAGATAAAAAGAGAAAAAAACACAAAAAAAAATTTCACTAATGTTTTTTTTTTGTAGGTACCAGGGACTCCATTACTGCATCCATTTACACAAAATAAAATTGTACACTCGGAATCAACTTCAATAAATATAGTAAGCATTTTCATCTTCATACATACTATTTTTCATTTTTATTATATTCATTTCATATCATAAACATCCATATTCTTAATCCTATCATACATACCACTTTACATGTCCACCACATTTTCAATTTACCTTTTTTTTTCAAAGAAAACTACCTATTCAGATTGTTCTACAAGATAACCTATAAGGACACTTCTAAAAAATAGGCAAGAAAACCTAACTCAAGTCCAATATCAACACTTAAAGGATCAATATAAAAAATATAACCAGCTTCTCCAAATATTGTTTTGTCACCAGATACATCCTCTAGATAGTAAAAATCAACTTCTAGTATAGGATATTTTGTATCCTATAAAAATTTCCCGCATGTCATAAACAAATCGACTTGATTCTCTCTATCCTATAGCATGATTGGAGGTCATGATATCCAAAAACATTGTATATATTATATTGAGGAGGAAATCAAGATAATCTATAGGAAACAACATGAACACGGAACACCTCCAACCACCTGCAACAACCATATTCATGTGCATGCAAAGGTAAATGAAGGTAACATAACTATCTACCCTATATACATTTAATTAATCCTCATACATACATATCTCTTCTTATTTTATATGGTCAATGTTGGAATACTAAGAGGGGCAAGGGGGGCAAATTAGTATGAGCAATTTTACCACTTTTAACCACAATATATATTATTCAACTTTATCAATAGTATTCAACAATATATCATCAATATACCAATTACGATTGCATTCAAAATATCATGAGCATATAATCATAAACATCATCACATCAAATACACAATACACTAGTGTTTATGTGGAAACCCAAATGGGATAAAACCAAAAAATTCATTCTTATATATATCAAGAATCCATTCATAGGAAGCACCAACTTCCTGATTCTCCAGTTGAAACTGGAATGAGGCTCTAACCCCCTATTTATAGGCACCAACGTGAAGGAAGATACAACTCCCAGAATTCTCTGGCTTCAACCAAAAGGAGGATACAACCCCCTAATTCTTAGGATCGAACCTAAAGGAAGATCCAAATCCTTTTGTTCTCTATAACCAACTGGAATGAGGATACAACCTGCTTTACAATAATACTAAATTGTATCCTTTCCTTACACCTTAGAAACCTCGTACTGACATTTCCCAAAAATGTTCCTTATCCACACAGGACTAAGATTCCTTGTCACTTGGATCCTCATATGACAACTATTATGCAACCCGCAGGGTCCTCATGGGACACCCTATGTCTGACCTGTGAGGGCTAGCCAAATTAGGGTTACAGAAAAACCCTAGCACTATGCAGCTCCAAAAATTCCTCTCTTTCCTCACACTTTTTTCGTTGCCTCATACTTTTCATCATATTAACCAATAAACCAAAGTACTAGACACTAAAATTCACAATATAGATATTCAATATAAGTGTGTGTGTTCTTATGAGAGACTCCTTGACGTGTTGATATAATTTTTCATAGTAACCTATTTCCTTAATCTTAGGGATTCTAGTACTTTCATGTCACAACCACCTTACTCTTTCATTAATTGAATTGTAACCAACTAGGGGCTTCTTGAACATTCTTTGGGGCTTCCAACTTCACAAGGCCATATCTCCTCAACTATGAGGAACCACATGACTAGGGATGATTTTAAGGATGGAAATTTGTTTTAAATGGTAGAAACCTTGGCGAATCTTACTAATCCTTCATATGCCAAATCTAAACGTTTGGAAATTTTTTTGTAAAAATAATCAAATTTATAAGGATTTTATATAGTTTTTTATAAATTTTTGGTGATTTTTAAGGTAAAACAATTTTATCCTATAGAATTTGGGCGAATAATTTTTAAAATAACGAATCTAGTTTTTGGAAAAACCATGGAAAATTAGCCCATGAGAGAAATTTATCCCCTAAAATCATCCATGCACGTGGAATACCACCGATCACAAAAAATGGCATGACGAGTAATATACATATGTGAGTGTCATCAATATGTGAGTTTCTTACCTACATTTACAATATCCTTCATTTCATTATACCTCAACCAAATTTAGGTCCCATAACAACACCTTTGGGGATTCATGTAAACTTCATCAAGTGCATATGTCACATCTTATGACATCAACCACTCCATCAATGATAAATAACTTACCATCAATATTAACCAAATCTCTAGGGATTCTAGACTTCTCCAAGGGTTGACATTAATCTCCATGGTTTGACATCAATGAAAACCAACTTTCCAAACCCATTTCCCAACAATCTCCCCCTTTGGCATTGATGGAAACACTAATGGAATGTATTGATGGAAAAGCTCATGCATACTCATGCTCATGCTCCCCTTTTGACCTTCTCTCCCCTCGCATCCATGGAATTTCTCTTATCTCTCCCCTTTTGACAACAATGGAAAATGGTGTATCTCCTTGGGGATTCTCCCTTTGTCTTCATGCATATTTTATTTCTCTTTGTTTCCATGTCTTTTATCTTTCTCTTCACATGTTTATTTCCAAGTTCTTGTTCATGGGAAAAAGGGTAACTCCCCCTATCGATATGTATCCCCCTGTCTATATGCTATCGATATTCCTTTCTGGATATATTTCTCTGATGAATTATCTTCCCTTCACTTCTCTACAATATGTCATGTAGATCAATGCAGGGCTATATGTAAATTTTTCCTTTCATCTCTTCTAGTGCTTCTTATATTCCATTGATGTTTCCTCTTGAAATTCACTAACATATATATAAATGATTCATTACTTGATTTCTTCATTAATTTTTCATGTTCAATTGACCATATTGTTCGATGATTTTCTTCTGATGATATAAATTCTTTTGATGGTTTCTCTTTCCCTTTTCTATCATTCCTTTCACTACTTTCCTTTCTATGACCAACTAATTTCACTGATTCCAATTGTAAATGCATTGTTATGAATATTTTCTGACCCACGATTTATGTACCTTCTAAACATATCATGAATCCATCTCTGTATATATGTCCATAACTCTGCTACTCAATTTTCCACAATGTTGAAACATTTGTCATTGCACTATCATGAAGGCTTCATGACTACAACTGATCATCACTTATTCATGTTTCTCAAACTGAATCAAATGTTTCCACTATTCTTATTAAACTGTACATGTCTGGAACAACGTGTACTAAATATATCCCTACCTAAATAGATATGTGGAATATAATCATAAACTTCTTCCTATGTAACTGCCAAATGATACATTTGTTCGAACACTTCTTTCTCAATTGATCAATTTGTCATTATGTACTTATGCTATTTGATTGCTCTGAATCTGTCTCGGTAAATACTTCGAACTACTTGAAGGATGATTCTCTAATATGAAGTAGCTATTGCATACACTCCCCATGTTCCATATTCATATTTATTGGGAGTCTCCAAGACATATTGCTCAGAATGATGGAGGAATCCTCCATAATGCTAAGTAATCTTCCTCTTCTTCTATGGACTCATCATCTCTCTGAACTCTGCCTTATTTATTTTTTCCTTTGGATTCATTATGATATTGCACTACAATTCCTCAAAGTACAATCTCTTGTACATGTTCTTTATTCACTTTCTCTTATTTTCTTTCTCACACTATTGTAAATCCTGCGATATCTGGGACATGTTCTTTATTCACTTCCTATTATTGTTTTTCATTTTTTCTCCAAACCTTCATGTATCTGACATCTTTCTTTTTCCCTATAGATTTGTATTGATATAGTACTATTGTAAATCTTGAGAGTATGGAACCTGGGTGTCCTTTATTCATCTGATCTTCCTTTACCTGTTCTTGTTTTCTTTTCCAATCTTTCTTATATTTGATATCAGTTTTCTCTTTGATACAAGTATCCATCATTCTTCTACGATCATGATCTATGTGAGCATAATTATTGAATTTGTAACATTCAATGCTATGTTGTGCTACATAAGGATTTATTTCTTGAGCATTTCTTCCATAATCCACGTAATCTACACATTTATGTCCAAATTTATTACAATTAAAAAAATATCCATAAAAGAAATTTGCATACCTGGGATAGAATGATCGTATTTGTGGTGTATTCCTTCTAAATTCCTTCCTTGGTTGATCATGATATTCTCTTATGTGGATCAATTCATTTTGATTGAAGATTCTTTGTTTCTTGAATGTGGAAGGTCTTGTTGAAGATGTATATATTTTATACTCATTCTTCTTTGAATCTTGTTGACCATGCTTCCTTCCTTTCATTACTTCTTCATAACTCTTTTTTTCATTCCTTATTTTTGGCAACCTGAAGTTCTTCTCTTCAACATTCTCTATGGATGATGTGGTTGTTTCTCTCTCTTCAAAATTTTGTTGAGATTGATGATTTTAACTCTCAATGTGACAACTTCTTCTTCAATCTTCTAAACCTCTTCTTCTTTCTTCATCATATAAATATTCACGACTTCTTCGATTCTATTTGCTTCTTCAAGTTGGATCTTCAAGGAGATTATTTCTTGTTCAATTCTTCTCTCTTCTTGACCAAATTATGCTTCAAGCTAATTTAATTCCTAAGTTATTTCCTTCAGATAATCTGTCAAAATATTCTCTCTCTTCTGTGCTTCCTTTATTTCATATTCCAGACACTTCTTATCTTCCATTGATTTCTTTCTTAGTGTTTCTATTTGGTTTCCAAACACTACCACTCTTCCATTTATTCATTTCTTATTGTTGCAATTTCGGTTTCCAAACACTACTTCTCTTCCATCATATTTTTTTATGTTTCTTCAATCCTTTTGGATTCTTCTAGATGAGATTTTAGATTCACGATTACCTGCTTGGATTCTTCATAACTTCATTGAGAGTTCTTCTTGACTAATTGTTCCTTAAGAAAATTGTTTTTCTTCCTTTATTTATTCAATTCATCTAAAGCACTGATTAATTTCGCTTCAAGATCTACTATTCCTTCTTCACAATATTTTTCTTATGAATTTGTTCTTATTATGTTCCTACATTTTATTTATCATTCTCGAGATCAGTCATGGGATATTCTTCAAAATAGATATTATGTAGCTTATCCCAAATTTATTTAGTTGATGAACATTTTCCCACTTTGTCCTTTACTGAATCAAGTAATCCATCCAAGATAAAATCCATTGCTATTTTTGTGTTCCTTTTCAATTCCTTCTTGCTTGCAGTCTTTGGAGGTTTATTTGTAGTAGTGTATCCTGTAAAAATTGAGTGCCAAACATCATATCCATGTTCCTGTAAAAAAACATTCATCCTGATATTCCACATATCATACTCCTAAGCCATTATGACCATTGAAATATGGTACTCCATTTGTATACAAATTGTTTCTCTCCATGATATACCTTCTAGTGGTTAAATTATTTCTTGAAGGAACCTTATCTGATACCAATTGTTGGAATACTAAGAAGGGGGGGGGTGAATAAGTATGAGAAATTTTACCACTTTTAACCACAATATATATTATTCAACTTTATCAACAGTATTTAACAGTATATCATCAATGCATAATCTATGATTTCATTCAATATATCATGAGAATATAATCATAAACAACATCAAATCAACATCATCACATCAAATACACAATACACTAGTATTTACATGGAAAACAAAATGGGAGAAAAGCATGAAATGGTTTCTTATATATATCAATAATTAATTCATAGGAAGCACTGACTTCCCAATTATCTAGATGCAAATGGAACAAGGATCCAACCCCCTATTTACAGACACCAACCTGAAGGAAGCTACAACTCTCTGAATTCTCTGGCTCCAACTAGAAGGAGACTACAACCCCCTAATTCTTAGTCTCCAACCTGAAGGAAGCTCCAACTCCTTGTTTTCTCTAGCACCAACCAAAAGGAGGATACAACCCCTTTTCCTTTCCCCATACTACCTCCTTGAAATATAAGTGTAGACCAAACTATCACTACCACAATCACTGTCATTGTCAACCTATCACCAACATTGTCACTATCCACTTGTCACTATAACCAAGTTGTCACTATAAACTTGTCACTATAACTAACCCATCACATCAACCTATCCAACCTGTCACTATCACATCAACCTATCCAACCTTTCACTGTCATTGATACTCAACCAAATCCTCTCACATGGATCATATACCAAGGACACCTCTTAACTAGATGTACAACATCACTAACACATTCCTCTACCAAGCATGTACCAAGATCACCAACATACCATCACAATATATGTGTCTCATGCATGTCCCAAACCATCAACCTATACCATACCAAGCATCAACTGTGTACAAAAACTCGTAAACCTGTAGCCGACTAGCAATATTGTAACACTGACCTGTAGCCTTTCCTCAGAACTCAACAATTTGGTACTAACATTTTCCCCAAATTTTCATTAGCCTCACTTGACTAAGATTCTTTGTCACACGGGAATTGGTGTGATGACTATTGTGCAACCTAGAGGGTCCTCATGAGACACCCTATGTCTGACCTACAAGGTACAACCAAATTAGGGTTACAGGAAAACCCTATCACTTTGTAGCTCCAAAACATTCGTTCTTTCCTTGCACTTTCTTTGCTATCTCAAAATTGTCATCGAATTCACCAATAAACCGAAATACTAGACCATAACATTCACAAGATATATATTCAATGTAAGTGTGTGTGTATTATGAGAGACTCCTTGAAGTGTTTAGATACTTTTTCATAGTAACCTCTTTCCTTAATTTTAGGGATTTGATTAATTTATTGTTACAACCACTTTACCCTTTCATTAATTGACTTGTAACCAAGTAGGGGCTTCTTAATCATTATTTGGGTCTTCAAACTTCACAATGCCATATCTCCTCAACCATGAGGAACCACAAGGCATACCACCTATCACCAGAAATGGCATGGCAAGTATTATCAATCTATGAGTGCATTACCTACATTTACACTATCCTTCATGTCCATATACCTCACCCAATGTCGGGTCCCATAACCACGCCTCTCAGGTTTCATGTAAAATTAATCAAGTGCACTTGTCACATATGTTGACATCAACCACTCCATCAATGATAACTAACTTGCCATAAATATAAACCACATCTCTAGGGCTTCCAAACTTCTCGAAGGGTTGTTATCAATATCCAAGGGTTGACATCAATGACAACCAACTGTCAAAACCCATTGTCCAACATTCAAGCATTCATAAAGTCTATAAGGTGGTGAAAAAAAGGAAGTTTATGTCTTGTCAGTGGGGGGTGGCATAAAATGTGCCAAAATTTGAATTGACATGTGGAGAGTGAATGGCTTAAGTGGAGGTTTATTTCTTTGAGTTAGAAAATTTACGAATTAAGGAATTATGAATAAAATTCGATTGTTGTTGTATTTTTGTGATAATACAACAATATTTTCCAATAATTTAGGGTATAACTCGAAGTTAAAAGAATTGGAGCACCATTCCGAATTAAAATAAGAAGAGTGGCTCTAGTCGTGTGAAATCAGGAATCTGAGCTCGTAGGAGAAAAGGAAAAGAAAAATAGTCAGCCAGAGAATCCAAGGATGTTGCAAGAGAATAATTTCTCTAGATTAGAGGTATCCATGAAACCATAGACATAAAATTATCCCATCAATATCGAACATTTTTTGCATTTATTCCAGTTTTCATGTATTTTGAAGTATGGTCATTTTTGGAAAGTTTTATGGGCATTAAACAACAAGAAATTTGTGCCCTATAGAAACCCATTTTATTCATAGTTGCAGTCCTGTAGACTCTATCCTAAGATGCGAACCAACTTTCCATGTGCTGAGATCCCTCAAAATTCTAATTCTATGAACCTATGGTCAAATCTTCTTGACATTAGAATTTTTTATTAGTCCTCCAACCCACACTCTATAGAAATTTCAATTTGCATAGTTCTTGTAGAAATATTTTTCTATAGGATTTGTTTCTACAAGAACGAATGCATAAAATCATACCAACTTGGAATTTGTCAGATAAAAATCCTCATCTTTCCCTTTTTCATCAAGAAAACCCTTTTGCTGAATTTTTTGACTACCAATTTACCTTAAAACCAACCCAACTTATCACCTTCTCTAAGGAGCAGGTCAACCTTAATATTCTATAGGAATCCTTCAGCTATAATTCCTCTCCAATCATAATCCTAACAAACAATTATGGGAGCAAGATTTAAGAGAAGGGAACCAATAGAGCCTTCTAGGGTTTATGACAATCTTGAGATAATGGAAAGTTTTCAAAAATGTGAGTGGTTGGGTTACTTTGAGAGACTTAGAGGATTCGATGATGAGGTGTCCATGTATTTTTCTTAGAATTTCAATAGCATACCAAATCAAGAATATGTGACTACAATCAGGGGGCTAACCATCGAGATCAAATGAAGCCTCCATCAGTAAAGTTTCTAGTTTACCATTGGGCATCCCTTAGGACAAAGAAGAAAGGTAGGAATACATTAATTACAATAAGATATTTTTCCTCCATAATGAGAATGATGAGGATAAAAATCACATAAAAATATAAATCCCCCCTCACCCATGGCAGGAGGTAGCATACAACATCATCAAATACATTACTTGTAAGGGTAGGATGAATGTAGTCTATTCCTATCATTTCATATGGTTGCATCAACTTAGACATGTTCCAAATCAGGAACCACACCTAAATCTGATTATCCCCTATTTTCTTCTTCAGTCACACATGGATATGAGCCTGAAAGTACAAAGAGGGAAACAATAATTTTTAGCATATCATGGCCTCATCAAGCTAATAGTATTAGATTCTCCTAGTAGCTTGAAACATAGAATTCTATAGGAAGATTACATCAACATGGAAAGATAAGATTTTGAATAAGTGCAAGTAGCTAAGAGTGAGGAAGAAAGGAACAAGGAAGGGGAACTTGAGAGACTCACCAAGCCCAAGAAATCAAAAAAAAAAAAAAGGGGGGAAACGGAAAAATATGGATGAAGAAGATAAAGAGGTGGATGATGTATTAACTACTTTAGGGATCCATACAATAATCCCTATGAAAATCACCACTGCAAAGTGGGTGCAACCTAGAAGGAGGAGGTCCAACAAAATTAATAAAAGTTAGAAAAAGAGGATCCCAATACCATCAGCCCCACTCATTATCACACCCCAAGTAGATGAATTTAAGGACTCTCCTCATACAGCACAAAAAAAGGAAATGAAGGGGAAGCATCCTCAAGAGGAGACTATAATGAATGAGGAAAGACCCATGGAAGGGACCTATAAAAAAAAATCCTATGGAAAAACGTCCTTATGCAACCTTTTTGGGACTATAAAAAGTCAAGGTTGATGCCATCAAGTGGAAAAGGATGTCAGAAGATAATAAAGGAAAATTCTAAGAAGAGGTTTCTCAAGAGTTTGAGCAACAACTCCAAATTATGCAATAAAAGCTCCAAATTATGACTATGCAAAAAGTAGACTACAGTTAGAAGTTGAAAGTAGAGAACCCGAAACTTTAACAACAACCGAGTAAGGTAAGAAGAGATATGTATGAGAAGAGTGAACAAGTGGATATTATGGAAGAAATAATCAAAACAATAACCAAAGTATCTGAAGAAATGTTGGAATGCAGACCACCAGCCAAAACATACACATTGTTCCTAAAAGAATAGTGGAAAAAAAATCAGATTACACTCTTAGCCAAGTTTGTGAAATTCAATCTTGATAAACCCAACGATTTCCTATATGCATACCAGGGTTGTAATATGGAACAAAAATCCTAAGTATTGTGAATTCTACCTGCATAACATTATCTAACCACGCCCCTGCATGTAGAATCCCAATCCATATGTGGGGAATGTGAAATTGATGGCCTTTTCCTCTTGGCTAAGGCATGATGAATTAAGAGAAAAAGAGATGAATAATTATAAGGAGGAAGAACAAAAAACACCCCTATGGATGAGGGTTGAAGAAACCAAACTAGGAGATTTCATCAATAACCATCATAGTCACTCTTTGGATAGGGAGATAGCTCATGGATGGATAGCCAAGAAAAGGAAAGTAATATCTCATCTTGATGACACACTAAGATTATTGGGAGAAGTAGCAACATAGGCTTTCCATAAGAGGTTGCATTCTTTTCCTCATGGATTGAGAATTAAAGAGCCTCACTCTCCAAAAACGTTGCAGCTATCCATCCTAAGAACACCATGCTATGAAGAAACTCTAAGGAGAGTGAAAAATAATTGGATTGGGTTAAGGATGATCCATACACTCCCTCTCCCTGTAGATCTTATGATTTACCTCAAACCAGAAAAGGAAGAAGCAGAATGGGACAACATTGTGAAGGATAATGGATATCATGATCAACAAGTTGTCACCAACTATGTAGTTTAGGATATGAGAGAGGATTTTATTAAACAACAACAAGAACAACAAACGAATGTTGATAGACAATCGGATAATGAACAACAACCTTATGTTGAAAAACAATAGGACATTGAGCATTAGAAGGATCATAGATAGAAAAGGAATAATAAAAAACAATGGGGTAGACATCAACATCAGCAACAAAGAAATTAGAAAGACCAATTTTGTTTTGTTGCACAAAGGTTGGGCAAGAGTTCAACTTGGGGGTGATGATGAGCCTCATTATTGTCCATTTTAAAGGCTCATATTTGACATATTTTCCCACCACAAAATGACTTAATGTTTTATTTTAACCATATTTAATAGTCATTCATGGGTATTTTGTATGTTTTTAATGAATGCATGATTGCGGTGGAATTTTATGTATAATATTCTTTTTTTCACTAATTGTTTTGGAAAAGTACATTTGTTCCACCAACTAGGTCAAATTGCAGGAATCAAGTGTCCCAACCTCCTAGAAACACGGGGTTTTTTCTCCTCGAGTGAGCTACCAATCAAAGATTAGGGGAAATTTTCTACACCTACCTCTAAGAGCACTCCTTGTGCATTTATGACCATTATTGATCAACAACAATTCGAAAATACATATGTAAATGGATAATATCCCTCTTTTACTCATCACTCTTCTTGATTTAGGAAGGGAGGTCGAACTCTTTAGTTATATATATAGGCCTCTAGTTTAATAATTTCTAGAGAAGCATTGTATGGAGATGTTCTACAATAATTTTTGAAGACTAATATATTTGATGTTCTTGATGTACTACTGATATTTATGAAATAAAGTGGTTTTTCCTTCAATCCATTAAAGTTTCTTTTGGGTTCCTTGTTCTTCTTGGGTAGGGCCCATGAAAGAGGGCTTAAGTACCCTTTCTGTTATTTTTGTAGTTTTCATGCAAATTAGTTAGTGATTAGATATTGTTTCATTCTCTATTGAAGTTAGATTTAGTTTTGCATGATCAATTTTCTTTTCATACAACCTCTTAAGTTTGTATGAAACTCTGGTTGAAAAGTAAAGTAAGAGAGACCAAGGGTACAGTAAATCATTATTGCTATACTTGGGAGCATCAATCACAATTGTTGATGAAAAAGGAAAGTTTAAATAAATTCAAAAGGAAATAAAAAGGAATACTAAATAAGGTGGCAATGGTCAGGATAAAGGTAGAAGTCATGGCATGGGTAAGGGAAAAGGTAAAAGTAAGGGTGGTCCAAGTGTTGGACAATTGGTTCTCATTGATGTCAACAAATATTGGATTGATGTCAACCGGTGTGATGGGTATATTTGGATAAGTCTCCAAAGTGGTCCCCTTACAATGTAGCTCTAGGCATGGCCCTCATGGGAAGATGCTTTGAATAATTCTACAAGAAATCCCTAAGTATGGTTAAGGACCCTATATTTGATCATGGAATTTTGTCATTAAGGATGGAGTAAATGAAGGTAACTCACTCATAGATGGATAATACTCATCATGCCAATTCTAGTGATATGTGGAACAACATGTGGTTCCTCATGGTTAGGGAGATATGACCTCCATAAAGTTGGAATCCCCGAAGAGTGGACAAGAAGCCCCTAGTTTGTTTTAAGTCTTGGTCAAAGGGGTAAAGTTGTTGTAACAAGAAAACCCTAGAAGCCATAAATTAAGGAAAGGATTTAGCTATCACAAGTATAAATACACCTCAAGAATTCATTCATAAGTACAACACACACACTTATTCATTTCTTATCTTTTGATGTAGTGATATTTTGCTAAGAATGTAGAGTCATTTTCCAAGGTAGAAAAGAAGGGTCGATGACAAAAATATTTGAGTTTCAGAAAAACCATAGTTTCTGAGGTATACGTGAGTTGTAGGCCTGTAAGTGAGTGTATGTACATGGGTTGTAGTGGAAGAAAGAGAGTATATATGTGGGATGTAAAAGGGAAAGTCATGTACATCTAAAAATCTCATGAAAATTTGAATAGATGTTGGTACCAGGTCCCTAGAACATGAAAGGAAGTTCATATGCCAACCTCTTACTATTGAAGGTTAGCTTTGGAAGTATTGGTATGTTTGTATACTTGTTTTGATGGTTACTTCTTGTCATGATATGGTGTATTCTTGAGGCATACTCGGTATGGTTGGTTTGGTATTTGGATATGGTATATATTGGTTGCTTGGTTGAGTGAGGAGCACTATTATATCTGGTTCAACACACGACATAGTTATTATATTTATTATCTTTGATTTGATTGTATATGGTTGAGGGATATTCATGTTGTATGGTGATGTATGCATGAGGGGCATGCAAAGGTTCTTTGATATGATTCATTGATGACATGGTACAGATGTATATATGGTTGATGATATAGTATATGAAATAGGTTGTATGAGGTTGATGCTCTAGTTCATGGTTCACTATTCATTTTTTATGTATCTTTTGGTTCATGATTGATGCATGAGATAGTATGTATATTGGTATACACTTGATGCATGGTATGGTATGAGTTTAGTTGGTTGATGATCAGATACAGGTTGATGAGATAGTGACATAAATAGTGACAATGATAGATTTGTGATAGAGAGAGAGTTGTGACAGTGACATACTTTGTGGCACTAACATTGGTAGAGTCTGTGATATTTGATCTACATTTATATTTCAGGGTGACAGGACAGGGTAATGAAAGGTAGTTGTAGCCACCTTCGAGTTGTAGCAAGAGAACCTGGGGGGTTGTAGCCTCCTTTTGGTTGGAGCCAGAGAATTAGGGATTTGTAGCTTCCTTTAGGTTAGAGCCTGAGAATAGGGGGTTAGAACCTCCTTCCAATCGTAGCTGGAGAATCAGAAGTTGGTTCTTCCAATGAATTTTTTCTTTTGATAAATATATAAGAAAATCATTATGTGGTTTTCTCCCATTTGGGTTTCCACTTAAATACTAGTGCATTGTGTATCTATTGTGATGTAATTTTGTTTATATTTATGTTGATGATGACCTATTGAATGTTAAAGATAAACTACTAAATATTGTTGAAGAATAAACTGTGGTTAAAAGGAATAAATTGCTCATTATTGATTCACCCCCCTCTCAATAATCCAACAATTTTTTTTAGAGTAGGTCCTTCAGAAAGTAGTCTAACCACTGGAAGGAGATCATGTATTATGCTAGGATTAGTGTACCTTATTTTGATGGTCAAAACTATGACTTTTGGAGTAGATGAATGAAAACATATGTACAAGAACAAGGATTTCATGTTTGGCGAGCATTAGTAGATGGATGAAAAGAACCATCCACTCCCTCAACAGCTAAGGATGGAAAGAAAATTGAAGACAATGATTCTAGAGCTAAAAATGCTTTCCTAAATGGTTTTTTTAAATCAGTATACACCAAGGTTGTGCACTACAAATCCACAAAATAAATATGGGACAAACTGAAGAATATCTACGAAGGTGATTCCAAAGTTAAAGGATCTAAAATTCAAACATTTAGAGTCAATTTTGAACAATTGAAGATGAAGAAAGATGAAAAAATTTCCTCTTACTTTCTATGATTTAATGAGACAATCAATGCCATCAAGGGTGTGGGAGAAGAAATGAAGGAAACAATCATTTTTCAAAAATGTACTAAGGTATCTACCTGTGAGATATGATTTGAAGATTTCATCCTTGGAATAAAGATAATATCTAGACACCTTGAGCATGGATGCATTGTATAGGATACTCATAGCTTATGAGATGAGGATAGAGCAGGAAAATCTAGTCACTAAGGAAGAAGCATTCAAGGAATCCAAGAAGACGAACGAAAAAAGAAAAACATAAGATAAAGGAAGATAGTAGCTGCAATGATGATTTAGAGGAAGATGAAGAGATAGCTAACTTAGTCAGAAGACTGAAAAAGGGAACTGAAAAATACAAAGGTAAGATTCCATTGATTTCTTTTAATTGTGATGGTTTTGTTCATTTTGATAATAAATGTCCTTATAAGAAAAATAAAATAAATGAAGAAGAAGATGATCCTAAAAAGAAAATTCAAAAGGGTAGAAGAAACAAAAAGAAGTTTTTCAAGAAAAGCATTTGCACCAAGGAAGATAGTTCTTTATCAAACAAATATGAAGTCAGTGACAATGATACAAAAAGGGTTCTGTTCATGGAAATATAGGACTCTGATGATGAAGGCTCCGAAGAAGAATATGAAGAGGGAGAAGCTGATTACAGAGAAGAACTATTAAGTTCCATAGAATTAATAAAAATGGAAAAGAATAAAAACAAGTCACTCCAGGCATAACTAAAAAAGAAAGAAAATTCTTTTAATTCCAACTCTGAAGAATTAGAGAATATGATTACAAAGTTGAAAGTCCAAGTAGAATAAGATATGAGAACAAAAGAAACACTCAAAGAGTAGTTAGAATAAAGAGATATAACCATTGAATGCTTGGAGGCAGAGTAGTCACTCTAAAGAAATATATGTAGAAGAAGGATATGCAACAAAACAACACCAGGATATTGGATAATATCATTAATAGTAAAAGACCTTACTATGATAGATTTGGATTGGGATACAATCAGACATATACAAAGAAAGTTTCAAGCTCCAAAAAGACATAGCAAGATGCAGATCCAAGAAGCTATGCAGAAGTTGTCTAAGGTCCCTCAAAGGAAGAAGACATGAAAATTCAAGGGGAATATTACAAAGGCATTTATCCACCTAGAATATTCAAAAGTCAATATAAAAAACAACCAGCTACAAAAATACCTCAAGAAGAAAAAATATTCAGAAGAACAACACCATTTATAATATCTTCCACTCCCAAGTATCGAACTATTTTTCTTGGTTCATGTTATAATTTTGGGCACAAAGTTGTAACTTCTCGATCCAATGCCAATAAAATAAGCAACGATGAGGTCTATACAAGAAATAGTTATCAAGGAAGATCTCATCAATCACAAAGTAAAAACTACAATTGATTTGGATCATTAAGTGATGAGGTAGAATGATACA
>JZKD02S1675767.1:96621-112358 GCA_000966675.3 Picea glauca
CTCCTTGACAATAACACATTAGCACCATTTCATTGAGCCATTCACCTCTCCATTGAGGGAATGTGCTTGGAGTTCTTTCACCATCATTCTCATTTTCTTATTGTAAGGAGAGCAATTTTGTGAGGGCACAAGAGCCTTCCATTGGAGAAAGAAGGGACTCAGTCCCCTTCCTTCCTTGTGATTTCGTTTCATCAATTGATCAGCCTAAAAAAATTGGTGATATTGGTCTTGTTGTCTTTGTTATTTCTTTATCCATATGCTCATAGTTTTAGTTTGTTTTAATTTAATTCTTGTTTATAGTTTTGTTTTGTTTTCTCTAACCCTTTCCTCTACAGCTTTCATGCTCAGCAAGACCCAAATGGGCATGTAAGCACCCTTTATTTTCTCACCAAGTGACGAATTGGGTGAAAACAATGTGTTTTACATGTGGGAAGAATGGGCACAGGTCATTTGAGTGTCCAGAGAAAAATAAGGACATCGAAGAAGCTCACATCGCAGAAGCGCAGAGGCGAGATGTTGAGACCGAATATACAGAAGGTGGAAGGTCGTTGATGATGCGAAAAGCTCTCTTAACACCTGGGAAAGAGGTGGAGGACTCAGCTCAGAGGAACAGACTATTCAGGACAACTTGCAAGACCAAAGATTGGGTATGCAAGGTTATTGTGGACAGCGGTAGCACAGATAATCTCGTTTCGACCGAGATGGTAGAGAAATTGGAGTTGGAGACAACTGATCACCCAAGGCCATACAAAGTTTCATGGCTACAGAAGGGACATCAGGTAAGTGTCACTAAACAGTGTTTAGTTGAATTCAAGATAGGGGAGTATAATGACAAAGTACTCTGTGATGTTATTCCCATGGATGTATGTCATTTATTGTTGGGTAGACCATGGCAATATGACAGAAATGTGGTTCATGATGGGAGGATGAACACATATACCCTAGAGAGAAATGGGAGAACATACAGGTTGCTTCCGACAAAGGATAAGGAGGTGAAACCGGAAGTAAGCAACACAATACTTCTCATGAGTGGGAAGGAAATTCTCACAGAGATGGAGAAGAAAGAAGATCCACAATTCTTTGTGGTCAGAAAGCCGAGGATTGTTCTGACTAGCACAAGAGTGGATGATCTACCAGATGAGATTCAGGAACTGCTGGAAGAGTTCGCTGACATCATAGTGGACGAATTACCTCGTTCGTTGCCATCGATGAGAAGTGTGAGTCACCATATAGACCTCATACTAGGGGCTAGTTTGCCAAACAAAGCTGCGTACAGATTGACACCGCAGGAAAATGAGGAAGTTAAGAGGAAGGTCCAGTAGTTGTTGGGAAAAGGATTAGTTAGGGAAAGTTTAAGCTCGTGTGTTGTTCGGACAGTACTTAGTCCAAAGAAGGATGGAGGATGGAGAATGTGCACCGATTCCAGAAAGATAAATAAAATAACCATCAGGTACAAGTTCCCATTGCCAAGGATGGATGATTTGATGGATTGCCTGAGTGGGGAAAAGTATTTTTCAAAGATAGATTTGAAAAGAGGACACCACCAGATTCGCATGAGGGAAGGCGATGAGTGGAAGATAGCCTTCAAAACAAATGAAGGATTGTATGAATGGCTAGTCATGCCATTTGGCTTGACGAATGAACCAAGCACTTTTATGAGGTTGATGAATGAAGTCCTGAGGGAATTCATCGGGAAATTTGTCATTGTATATCTGGATGATATACCTATCTTCAGTAAGACGAAGGATGAAAATATGAAGCATTTGGCCATTGTGATGAGGAAGCTACAGTAGGAGAAGTTGTTGGTCAACATGAAGAAGTGCTCATTCATGAAGACAGAGCTCATTTATTTGGGGTTTGTTATTTTGGCGAATGAGTTGAGGATGGATCCAGATAAAGTAGAAGTGATTAAGAATTGGTCATCATCGAGAAATGTATTCGAGGTGAGAAGTTTTCATGGTTTGGCTAGTTTCTACTGGAAATTCATCAGGAATTTCAGTGGAATCAGCGTAGCGATGATGGACACAGTCAAGAAGTGGCATAAGTCTTTTCATTGAACAACAAAGGCTTAGAAGAGATTCAGTTTGTTGAAGTGAAATATAACGGGACAACCAGTGTTGGTATTGCCGGATTTCCAGAGGACATTTAAGGTGAAATGTGATGAGAGTGGGTATGCCATAGTAGCGGTCTTGAGTCAGGAAGACAGACTAGTTTCATATTTCAGCGAGAAGCTGGATGAAGTGAAGCTGAAATACTCCATGTATGATAAAGAATTTTATGCTATCATACAGGGATTGAAGAAATGGAGGCATTACTTTATCCCGAAATAATTTGTATTGTACAGTGATAATCATGCATTGCAATTTGTGAGTCAACAAGAGAAGTTGAACCAGAAACATGCAAAATGGGTAGAGTATATGTAGAATTTCACATTTGTGATTAAGCATATTTTGGTTACTGCTAAAAAAGTGGCTGATGCTTTGAGTAGGAAATGTTTGTTGTTGCAGGAGTTCCGAGTCAAAACGTTGGGTTTTGAAAATATCAAGGACGTGTATGCAGGAGATGCAGATTTTGGAGAAGCGTATGAAGCAGCTGAGAATCCAGTTCTCAGAGATAGAATTCCTTGGATAGATTACATGGTCCAGGAGGGATTGTTGTTCAGAGGCAATCAACTGTGTATTCCAAATTGCTCCATGAGGGAGAATCTTCTAAAAGAGAAGCACAGTGGTGGATTGGCAGGGCATTTTGGCCACGACAAGACATTTGTAAAGCTGAACAAAGCATACTTTTGGCTAGGAATGTGAGAATATGTCAAGAGGTTTGTCGACAGATGTAGAGTTTGTCAACATTCGAAGGGGAGAAAGCAGAATGCAGGTTTTTATCATCCATTTCCCATACCAGAGAGACCATGGGAGGCGATTAGCATGGATTTTGTATTGGGTTTGTCGAGGACACAAAGAGGTGTTGATTCCATATTTGTGGTGGTGGATAGATTTTCAAAGATGGAACATTTCATTCCATGCCAGAAGACCAGCGATGCGATGCATATCGCAAATCTGTTTTTCAAGGAGGTCATTCGACTGCATGGATTACCAAAAAGTATAGTTTCAGACCTGGACACGAAATTCATAGGACATTTTTGGAGGACGTTATGGAAGAAGCTAGGAACTAACTTGGTGTTTAGTTCTTCTTATCATCCTCATACGGATGGACAAATGGAAGTGGTCAACAGAAGTCTGGGAGACTTGGTGAGAAGCTTGGTGACGGAACACCACAGCAGCTGGGATCAGATATTACCACAAGCAGAGTTTGCATACAACAATTCAGTGAATCAGAGTATAGGTAGGATTCCATTTCAGGTTGTATATGGGATACAACCAAGAGGAGTTTCTGAACTCAGGGAGTCAGAACCAATTTCTACTAGCAGTTCTAGTGCAGAAGAGTTCGTTGATGCGATGAAAGAACTTCACAGCAAGGTGAAGCAGCGACTGCAAGATTCGAATCAAGAGTATAAGTGCAGATCAGATCAGCATCAGAGACAACTTTAGTTTGAAGATGGCTATTTAGTTTTGGAACATTTGAGGAATGAAAGGTTACCAAGGGGAACATACAACAAGCTCAAAATGAAGAAAATTGGGCCATGCAGATTCCTCAAGAAATTCAGAGAGAATGCGTATGAAATTGAATTGCTGGATGACATCGGAATATCTCTGAAATTCAATGTCTCATACTTATATCCATATAAGGCTGAGGAAGCAGAGACTGCAACTGAGAAACCAGAAGTCCAGTGGCAGAAGCAGATGCTGATTACATAAAATCCACAGATGGAATACATACTGGACAAGAGAGTGGGTAAGAAGACCAGGAGAAAAGAATACTTTGAGTATCTGGTGAAATGGAAGAACCACCTAGTGGAAGATGCCAGCTGGGAGACCGAAGAAGTGATACATAAGCATGGACAGACCGGGCAGGATCTCATGGATAGGAGCCCATGAAAGTTTTCAAGATGGGGAGTATGATGCAGGAGCATCGCCAGCACATCAAGCGAGCCAACGTGGAAGCGGAAGACATCTGGATGAGCCAACACAGATTTTTTTGAAAATACTTTGGGAATGTTGCACCAGTCTTTAATGAAGCCATTTATGAAGGTGCACTTGTATATTGCATTGGACCTTGAGCCTTTAAGCTCTTGTCCTTAGGTAGATGATCCATTTAAGATAGTTAATGTAAAGTAGATAGAATATTTAATTCTAGATTTGATAGCGTAAAATCCAAGAGGGAAACGGGATATAGACACCCTCATTGTAACATTATTCAAGATCGAGCATTCAGGAAGAGAAGAGCAAGAAAAGAGCTATGTAAAGAACACCCATGTATAGATATTGAAATAATAGAAGAAAGATTTGATTCAATTCCATGGTGATGTGTTGTTTCTTTGTGTATTGATGCTTTGCTCATGAATGTTTGCTTCCTGTCATGCATTTTCTTTTATATGTTGTGTATGTGATTTCATGGTTGAATTGAAGTCATAGAGGAAGAGGGAATGAGTTTCAATTGTTTCTCTATTTGAGCCAGAGGATTCCTGCAAGGAGTGCAGTCGAATTTGTCCGCAAGGAGTGCATCGATAGAAGGGTTCCCTTAGAGGCAACTTTTGTTCTCATTTCTTCGAAGGTGAAACTAGGCACAAGTGTCATGCAAGGAGTGTGCATGACAAGATAAGACTCAGAGTTGTGGTTCTATGGGAAGGACTGAAAGGCTACTGCTGCAGGAGTGCGCAGAGTCGAACGACTTCAACACTTAGACAAGGTTGAAGATTTGCCACAAGGAGTGTGTGCAAAGTTCTGTCTAAAGAGTTGAGAGTTGTAAGGAAGCTCAGGAGGAGTAGGCCTTCGAACTCATGGGAGGATAAGTGCAGGGGAAGCTTCCATTGAAATTTCGAGGGAAATGAATAAAATTTATTCCTTGAAAGGTTGGCAAGAAGAGCCGTAAGTTACACGCAGTGGAACTAGTCCCGTGGAGGAACACTCAGTTATTTCATAGATTCTCCAAAGGAAGGAAGGATGGTCGGAATTCTCCGAAAATAATTCACAACGCGCCTGTGAGTTGTCATATCTCACCAAGAAGTAGGGAAGGTATAGCGAAGGTATCAAGAGGTTCTAAGCTCAGGAAGGGCAGGACCGTTGATCTTGATCGTGAGGATTGTTGGATCTATTCGTGGATCGACATCTTGGGAGTTCGTGAGTCGAGACTCCAAATCTTTGCAACAGAAGTCACGATATTGCGAAGCACGATACTCCGACGGGTGAGTGAATAGTGTTGGTCACAGGAGTTGGTGACGTGGCAGGTGACGCGGGTCATCAAGATCTTGTAGCAAGAAGTCCTGAGTATTTGGTGTTACGATTCACGATCCAGCGAAGCCGAAGTCTCGACGAGATAAAGGATAGTCGAAAAAGTCAACTCACACGTGTGTATCAGTGTTTAGGCACATCATGAGTCGGGAGTTGGAAATCGGAGAACTTGGCATCACGAGTAGCGAGGGCGCAATAGAGCCAAAGTCCCGATAAGACAAAAGGAATTCAGCGTTGACTGACATATCAGGTCTCGGGATTCGAGAGCCCAGTGAGTAAATGAGAACTTGTGAAGTCACGATTTTTGTTCCTCCGAAAGTAGAGGAGGGAGGATCACGTTGAAGAGAACTGTGGGTGCAGATTCCCAATAGGGAAATAGAAGAACCATTGAGTTCTTCGGGCCGAGGAAGAAAAGAAGGTCCTGTGAGAGCGGTCATGCTCCGAGGAGTGCGGTCGATGTCACTTCTTGCACATGGGTTCTGGTCATTGGCACATTTGGGAGACAACCTATTATTCCATTTCTCAAAGGTATATTCACATAAGTGAGGTCCATCTCAAGGATACCACCCAACATTGAGGCAAACTTCCTAGAAAACAACATCCCCCACACATCTGGGACGTCTACTTCCATTATGTCAATGTGGATTACTTTCTCAAGGTATTCTTTAAGGAAAACTTACACGTTTTGAATTACCCCATGTGTGGGTATGGATCTAGAATCAAAGACACACATGTTTTTGTAAGGTCGTGTGACTTTTCGGCCCAATTGTTGCATGACCTTGAGAGACATCATGTTAGCACCAACCCCTGAATAAAACATGCAATTGTTGAGGTTCTTATTATTCATTATCAAGGTCATGAAAAAGGGAGGGTCCTCATCATACTAGACCCTAAAGTAATCATCTTGTAACATAATAGGGGGGTCCATAGGTCCACTTGATCCTTTGAAGAAATTATCAAATATTTCTTTAATAGATGGTACCTTAATGACTTCTCTTAGAGGGATGGTTATGTGCATCTTAGATAGTTCCCCTTCGAAGTCAAATTTTAAGTCCACCCTCCCGGTTTTGGATTTTTTAGGAAGGAGAATATCCAAGGGTGAAGGTTTTGCTTGATTTACCGCGGGAATGGTAGAGAGAGGTTGGTTTAGATTATTTCATCTATACACCTAAAATTATTGTTTCTTCAACTTTTCTTTTGATTCCTGGTCTAAGTTGTTTATTAATTTCATTCTATCCTTCTTGGCTGCTTCCTTTATGTCCTCTTGATGATATTCAAGAGTGATGTTTAGGAAAATCTGGGGGCCTTCTATAACATGGCCTATGTTGTTCATTTGGTCATGGCCTCCATTGTTGTAAGGAAACTCATGTTTCCATTGTGCTTCACTACACTACAAACACCAAGTATTTTCATCCATGACATTTGTAGGAGCTAAGGTATTAGGAACCTCATGATCATTCTTTGTTCTATAAACTTGGTTCCCTTTTTGGAATTGGATTTTGTATGGGACCCTTGGTGCTTGGCTCTAGGATCTTTCTAGTTTGACAATCTTAGTAATCATTAGCTCTTTATTTTTCATCATGCCATCCATGGTCATTTGTAGTTTTTCTAGGCTGGCGCAAATATCTGAGGAAGGCTTAGCATTGTGGACTATCTTGGGTTTAATGTCCATTTTTCCCCTTTGGTTTGAGAAAGGCTCAATTTTGGATGAGTGGAGGTTGTCTTTAATATTTGTTGCCAATTCTTGATCTTCTTGGATTGTTTGGGGGTTTTTATCCCTAAGGAGATACCCTAGTTGACCAGTAAAGGCTTTGGTGTGGATGTAAACAAGAAAATTGTTGGTCGAATGATGGCTCACAAGGATCTTCTGTAATAGGGTCTCAAACCTAGTGTGGAATTCTATAATGCTCTCATTATCTTGTTTCCAAAGGATATTGAGCCTAGTTAGTAGCATGTTGGGATCTTCTTTGATACTCCACATTTTGAGAAAGGCTTCTTCTAATTTTTCCATGGTTTTAATACTGCCATCAGGGAGACTATGGTACAAACACCTTATGGCATATAAAAGGGTAGCAGAGAGCAAATTCATGAATAAATCTTCAAAATCATTGCTAACAGGGAGAAGATGGAAGAATGCCCAAAAATTGATCATATTCTCTTCAACACTGATTGCATCAGTATTGGTGAACTTAGGCAACCATTTTTCATACTTGGGTGGCGTCTGCCTAGGGTAGCCTGGTATAGCTAACATGTCTAGAGGTTTTAAAAGACTGGATGAACACTGTCATTGGTTGTTGGCTTGGTTTGGATTGCTGGTATGAGTTCCTAAGCTAGACATTGTGTTTAAAGGAAGACTTCCTCTGAAAATTTATTTTACTATAGGAGAGTTTCGGGGAGGATTTATTCAGAAGGATTGAGGAGGTTTATTATACATCCTTATGGATTGTGGAGTCACTAGATAATTTTCTTTAAATTACCAAAGAGATAAGGGAATCACCCTTAGTGGAGTCACCATGTAAGCTTGTAAGATAAAGACTCTTGAGGAAAGTATTACTGAAAAAGTGTCGTTTTGAGGAGAATTGACTCAGTGTTCCTCGACAATGATGCCAAAATGTTATCGCGCAGTTTGTACTTGGAAGTAAAGGAAAGGTGAGAGAAAGTAAAATTGGTGAAACTGAGACTATACTACCACTTTCACCTCGATAGTATAGCTCTTTATTTTTAGGGAGGTAGGCCCAAGGGTAACGTCCTTGGTGACCTGGGGTTTTGAGAAGGAAAAGGCTTATGGCTAAGTAAATTTTCCCCCCTTCACAAGTCACCACCGATCAAAATTTCTACGTAAACAACCAATAAAGATGAATGATAACCAGAAGTGTACCTTCCTAAGACAAAGAAACAAGAAAACTATATATATGCAAGATCACTTGTTGGTTAGTACTTTATATAATCAAGGAATTTCTGATATAAAGAATTCACTAATAATATTGATGAAGCAAATCAATGATGTATAATAACAAATAATCACAATACCTCACTTCACAATAAATGATAAAGAAGATTCACAATGAGAAATCATTAATGATCTATCATCAATGCTACAAGATCAAAATTCATTAGAAACAATGACTACTATGCTTTAGCCAATCTTTCAATTGCTTTTAAGATCTATAAAATATTGCATGTATATGATTATAACACAAGTAAATGAAAACAACAATAGGGTTAGTAGGTTAGTCTATGCTAGGGTTAGAAGGAGTTAATAATTTTTCAAAGTATTGGATATTTGTGATCAAGGTACTCAAACATAGAAGGTCTTATATCAGTGTGTTATTAGGGAAAATGGAGTCAAACTAGCTGCAAACATTGAAGGGATAATATGATTATGGTAGGGACAAATACAATATGGATATGATGGTTGAAGTGTTGTTAGTACAAGTCTTCAACCTATCATCCCTAGGGGAAAACAGATCACTAAGGTGTAGTAAACCTAGCCCTTAATGTGTCTTCCTCCTTCTTTATCTCAAGAGACAAAGTTGAAACGGATAGCTTGAAGAGTGAATGGTAGGGTGTTGCAATGGAAAGTCCCTAGCATTGATATTCAACAAATAAAATGGCTTCTTAGCATAACCTAGTATGGACTTGAAACAAGGACACCAACATGTGCTTATTTCCTAGGGTTTAATCCAACAAATTTAATTAACAAAATTCAAGTAAAAATATCATAACCATTCAAGCAAAGGAATGATTGCATAAATTCACTTACATTAACCAAATATCATTAATTCCAAACCCTAGTTGTAAACCTTCCACTAAGAAAATGCAGAAAATAGCCAAGAAAATCCTCCAACAAGTATGCACTAGTAATTTCAGCCAAAAACCCTAAAGAGGGTGAAAATTTCAAACCTCACACAAGTGTGAGTGAAAGATGATGAGAAAATGAGAGTTAAAACACTCAATTTATACCATACGAATGACCTTAATTTAATTTTAGGTCACAAAAAGGTCGACATGGTCAAAATACATAATAATACTATTTTTACATTAAATGTCACAATCAAACCCTAATAAAGAAAATAATGAGGACGTCATGCCCTTTTAGGGTGACGTTATCCCTTTATAGAGAAATGTTGGCCTCCTGTAGAAAAATGTTAGGCATCCTTGGGCCTCTAGAACAAGCCACACGTGCCACCCATGCCACAATTGCCTCCCAAAACCTCCACAAATGTTGGATGACATCATGAATGTCCTGGGTGATGTCATGGCATTCCAAGGCCAACATATTGGTGGAAAAGTCACAACCCCCCTGGGTACAGGTTTGCTCAGCTTCCTTTGGTGGAACGTCCTCCTCTTCCCTAGTGCAAACTCTCTAACCTGTCTCTGCCCCCTACTGCGGTCTCAACATCGATCTGTTGGGCTCTTAGCCCCATGGGGGTTCGAACTAATCATCTCCCCATGTGTACATGCCCCATATGGTACCTTTCCATTGAGTATGATCCTGCACATCAACAGATATTCCCTCGACGGGCTCATAAGTCACATGGATCATATAAATTTCAATCACATGTAATCATCAACTTTATTAAACATGTGCATAAAACCCCTTTTACTCAGTCAAGTGCTCAAAGACATTATCCAAATATGCAAGCCAAGTTTGGAGAAAGTGATAGGGCTTCCTATTGGGCTAGTGTTCACTGGATGTGGGATGTTTCCGGGAGAAATCAAATCCAAGTCATGTTAGTGGATAAGGTGGATAAGGGATGTATGGACAAGGGGTGTAGTGATAGCAGGGAAATGCATGGCTTACCTATGGGTGCCTTTCTAGAAGGTGAATTGCACCTATCTTGGATGAAAATGTTTCCAAGCCCATTCATGCCTTTTATATTTATTCTTTATTTCTTTTTCTTCAAGAATCTAATCAGGGGACAATTCCCTGACATGGTGACTAGTGGTGGAAATGTTACCCATAAGAACTTTCATGGAAATGATAAGGTTTTCTCGTGATGAGACCCCTTTTCTCTTGGCTATGCCACCAAGAGCCACTACCCTGGTGTGGTAACCAACTGCTATTAGTTTCATATCGCTATATGCCCATGGAACTAATACGTTGGCTCATGATGAGACCCCCTATCCTCTGACTAGGTCTTGTTTTATTATTTTTTATGGGTCCCTTTGTTTCTTGTTGAGAAGCCTTTTACTTATTTCTCGGGGATCCCTGGGAGAAGCATATTGAGGTTTTATCTTTAGTATTTTATCTTTTTCCAGTTTCTTTTACCCTCTGGTCCTTTAGCCCCTTCTTCCCACAAGGTAAGGTGCAACCCTTAAATAATTGGCCAACCCAATGCCCAGACCAGTGTAATGGGATAGATGAACGGGAGTAAGATCAAGATGGAAAGTGGTAAGTATGATGGGAGATGACGATGAATTTTCATGAATCCCCCTAGTGGAAACTCAAAACCTATGGGCACAATATTACTAGGGCATCCTTTCATTCCCCCCATACATGGTAAAGTGGATAAGTATATGATCCAAACACCCTTTAGAAATAAAAATAACTAAATTCACATATTCAAAGGTTTTGAGGATCAGAGTGACACTTACCATGATACCTAGACTCATTACCTCATAGAGAAATATCCATCTCATCTACAGGACCATGCCAAGGTGATGGATGTTTCTACTGTTGACAAGGTGGAGGCACTGAAGAAAACAAAATATGGGCCCTCCAAGGCCATGCTCAAGTCGATCTGGCTCTCGGTACTCCATGTCTAGGAACTGTGGGCTTCGAGACATAATCTCCTTAGTTATCCCTAAAGTAGGGGATAACATGTACAATCAAGCTTGGAAGTAAGGATTCCAAGACATAAAATGTTTTACTGATTGAAGACATGAAACAAAATTTGTTAAGTGTAAGTCAAATGTATGATCAAGGAAAAAGACTTGTGTTTTATTCAAAGAAGTGTGAGATAAGGAAAGAAGAATCAGGAAAGTTGGTATCTACACCTATAAGAACTCCAAGAAACATATATTTTCTAAATGAAATAGGAAAGGAAAGATGTTTTTTAGGAAAGGATGATGAAATTTTGATATGGCACAGAAGAATGGGTCACATAAATTTTGATAATATTGTCAAATTTAGAGGAAAGGAAGTAGTAAGAGAAATGCCCAAGATCTCAAAGCCAACAAACATTATATGCAAGAATTGTCTACATGGAAAATAGACCAAGACAAAGTTCAAGTCAAAGGAGTACTCCGAAACAGTAGAACTTGAAATTGTGCATACTAATCTAGTTGGACTGACTAGAAGAAAATGATTGAAAGGTGAGCAGTACTTTATGCTACTGGTTGATGATTATACAAGAACTATTGTAGTATGTTTTCTCGGGAAGAAGTCAGAAGCATTTGAAAACTTCAATATATATATATGGATATGGTTGAAACTGAAATTGATTATCAAATCAAGTTTTTAAGATCGGGATTTTATGGACTTCTATAGTGAGCGTGGCATAAAAAGGTAGTTATCGGCAGTCAAGACACCTCAATAAAATGGTGTTGTTGAAAGGAAGAACATGACAATACATGAAATGGATAGAACCATGTTGATGGATTGAAAATTAACATATGTATTTTGGGTTCATTTAGTACACACAACATTTCACATTCAGAACAAAGGAATTCTCTGAAGCAACACTCATAAGACTCCCTATGAAATATGTAAAGGAATACTAGTGAATGCGAAGCACTTCAAAGTTTTTGGAAGAAAATGCTACATCAAAAGAGTAGACAATGGAATGGAAAAGTTTTACTCTCTAGTTGAAAAAGGAATATCGTTTAGATACTCAAACAAAAGGAAAGCATACAAATTATTTAACCTAAGGCTCAACAAAATAGTGGAAAGCATCAACATGCCAATTGATGAGTCTAGTGGGAAAAATAAGAAGGAAGGAAGAACAAAACCAAAGGATCAGGTCCATGAAGAAGAAGAGTTGAAGGAAGAAGATGCAAAATAAGAAGACTAAGAACAGTCAGGAGAAAGTAAAGAATATAAGCAACAAGAACTTCAAGCACCTCCAAATACACCTAACAAACGGGTGATAAAGAATCATCCATTGGATCAAATCATTGGAAATAAATATGCATGGGTTGAAACTAGAAGAAGAATCTGTTCACCATAACAACAACATATAACACTTCTATCTACTATCGATCCAAGCAGTTTTGAAGAATCCAACAAGGATGAATACTGGGTCAAGGCTATGGATGAATATTTAAATCAGATTGAAAAGAATGACACATAGGAATTGGTTCTGAGGCCAAAAAATAAGAATGTCATCGAAACAAAGTGGGTCTTCAGAAAAAAGTTGAACGAGGATGGAAAGGTTACCATGAATAAAGAAATATCAATATGAAAAGGATACTCTCAAGTTGAGGGTATATATTTTGAAGAGACATTTTCTTTGGTTTCTAGAATGGAAGCAATAAGACTGATTCTATCTTATGTTTGTTTGAAAAACATCAAACTGTATCAGATGGACATGAAATCATCATTCATGAATGAAGATCTAGATGAAGAAGTCTATATTGAGAAACTTGAAGGATTTCAATTGACAGAGAAGGAAGGATATGTTTTCAAGTTGAATAAAGTGTTATACATACTCAAGCAAGTACCTAGAGAATGGTATACTAGACTAGACATGTATCTACAACAACAACGCTTCAGAAAATGAAATACAAACATCGATATATACATAAATATTGATCAAGACAATATATTAATCATTGAAGTTTATGTAGATGATATCATCTTTGGAAGTGACGATGAAAAAATGGGTCAAAATTTTTCTAGAGACATGCAACACGAGTTTGAGATGTCATTTCTTGGAGAGTTAACTTTCCTCTTGGGACTTCACATATGCTAGAGAAGTAAAGGTATCTTCATCTCCCAGGAAAAGTATATCATAGAACTTTTGAAGAAGTTTGGAATGAAACACTGTAAACCAATCAATACTCCTATGAAAATAAGTTGCAATTTAAGTAAGGATGATGATTCCAAGTATGCAGATTAGAGACAATATAGATTGATGATTGGCATTTTAATCTATGTGACAACTTCCAGACCAGATGTGATGTAGGAAGTTGGAAAGGTTGCAAGGTTTCAAGAAGCACCAAAGGAATCCCATGTTTTAGCAGTGAAGAGAATATTCATATATCTCAAAGTAACAAAATATTTTGGATTATGGTATCCAAAAGGAAAGGATCTATCTCTTGTTTCCTACATAGATGCATATTGGGAAGGTTGCATCGATGATAGAAGAAGTACAAGTGGAGAATATTTCTACTTGGGTGAGTGCCTAGTATCATGGTTAAGAAATAAATAATCATTGGTATCTTTTTCCACAATAGGGAAGAATACATTGCAGCAACAACCTATTTTACTCAAGTTCTTTCGATGAAGTAGACATTGCAGGATATGTAAGTAAAGTATGATGAGCCTATTTCAATACCTTTTGATAACACCGACACCATCAATATTTCAAAGAATATAGTGATGCACTCTAAGATGAAGCACATTTTGATCAAGTATAACTGCTTATGGTAACATGCTATAGAGAAGAACATAAAGCTAGAATATGTCGAGACAAAGGAGTAGATTGTGGATATCTTAAATAAACCACTTGTGAAGGAAAATTTCGAGTATATTTGATAGAAAATTGGAGTAGTTTCTACCCCATAGTGATCCACAAAGCATCAAGATTAACTCGACAGGGGGAGATAAATAGAAATATTGAATAATTTCAAGTAACAAATTTTTTTTAATGCTTTTCATATATATATATATATATATCAAAGAGTTACACGAGGAAGCACCATGAAGAGAAATTTTTTTAGATTTAGTGGAGGCTTGTAGATAGGGGATAAACCCCGGATGAGAAGTACCCTTTACCATTGATGTCAAAGGGGGAGAGATAAATATTAAGGAATGAAGAGATAGAGGCATGCATGAAGAGATAATTCTTCAAAGTGGTCCCCTTATGGTGTATCTCTAAGCATGGCCCTCATGGGAATATGCTTTGAAGAAGTCTACAAGAAATCCCTAAGTATGGTTAAGGACCCCATAGTTAATCATGGAATTTGATCATAAAGGATGTAGTAAATGAAGGTAACTCACTCATAGATGTATAGTACTCATTGTTTCATTTTCGATGATATGCAAAAAACCACATGGTTCCTCACGGTCAGGGAGATATGGCCTTGAAAAGATGGAAGCTCTGAAGAGTGGACAAGAAGCACCTAGTTTGTTAGAAAATTGGTTTATATTGATGAAAATTCGGTTTGGATAGGTCGTTCTCATTGATGTCAACCCTTTGAGAGTGATATTGTATATTTATTTCAACCCTTAGAGATTGATGTCAACCCTTGAGTATGTCTGGTCACACATTTTGGTACCTCCAGAAGTTTGGGTAAGGGACATAATTTTGTTTGAGGTATAAAGGCATGAAGTTAAGTGAATATGAAGGTAATACTATTCTAGATGGATAGTACACATCTTTCCATTTTTGGTGATATATGGTACGTCACGTGGTTCTTCACGATTAGTGATATATGGCCTTGTGAAGTTGGAGGACCCTCAAGAATATTCTAGAAGCCCCTACAAGGTCAGCAATAAGTGAATTATTCTAGAAGATCCTAGAAAGTCATCAAAAGGTTTGCTAGCCAAAGTGGTTGCAAAAAGAAATTAATTATGGGTAAAGTAGTTGTAACAAGAAGGTTGAATAGTCAAAGTGGTTGAACAAGAAATTAATTAATTATGGGTAAAGTAGTTGTAACAAGAAGGTTGAATATCAAAGTGGTTGAACAAGAGATTAATTAATCATGAGTTAAGTTGTTGCAAAAAGAAAATAATTAAAAATAAACTAGTTGCAACTAGAAGTGGTGAGTTTACTGTTTGTGGATAAAGTGGTTGTAAGTGGACAAAGTAGTTAGAAGTGGGTTAGAACTAAAATAAGGAAGTTGGGTAAAATAGTTAGAAGATAACCTCTAGAGGAAGCTACTTGGAGAGTATAAATAAGAGAGAAAGGATATCTTATTAGAACCTATTGAGAATATTGAATATATATAAGTGAATGAGCTAACCAAGGAAATCTGAGGAAAATTCCAAAGGGAAGGTGAAGTAAAGAAGGACAAAAAATCCAAGGGAGGATGAAGTATTTTAATGATGTGTTCTAAGGTATGTTATTTACAGGTCATCTCACCATTTTCACAATAAATTATTTTTCTCAAATGATTCGGATAGTGAAACTTGGAGGATATTGAGAAAACATATCACGGTACCTATGTTATAAATTTCAGCTTCTGGGTCATTGTATATTTGGAGATACTTTGGATAGTCCT
>JZKD02S1675767.1:122863-140773 GCA_000966675.3 Picea glauca
TCCTAACATACAAGGCTTCAAATGGGCTCATTCTTAATGAAGCTTGATACCCATTATTATATGCAAACTCAACCAACTGTAAGTAATCTTCCCACTTAGATGGGTTATCCATAACATACATTCTTACCATATCTTCAATTATTCGATTGACTCTCTCTGTTTGCCCATTTGTCTGGGGATGGTATGTTGTGATAAAGTTTAGATTTGTGCCAAATCCTTTAAAAAATCCCCTCCATAAATTGGAGTTAAACTTTGTATCTCTGTTTGAGACGATTGTCCTAGGTATCCCATGCAACCTAGCAATTTCATTCATGAAAATTTTTGCAATATTAGCCATTGTATGAATTGTCTTCACATGCACAAAATGAGAAGCCTTTGTTGATTTGTCAACCACCACCATGATTGAATCATGTTGCTTATTTGTTCTGGGTAATCATGTGATGAAATCCATGGTGATCACTTCCCATTTCTTCTCTGGGATTAACAATGGTTGCAGAAAACCCGTTGAGTGCCTATGCTCAACCTTCACCTTCTGACATTCCATACATCGAGCAATGTAATCAACAACATCCTTCTTCATTCCCAGCCAAAAAAAACTGGCTTCTTACTGCTGTAATTTTTTTCTAGTAACCGGGATGTTCAGCATGAGGAACATCATGCATTTCCTTCAGTACCAAATTCCTCATTTCTCTGGAGATAGGAACATAGATTCTATTTTTATGCTTGAGTAATCTGTCTTCCCTTATCTCATACTCCATTATCTTCAGTTGTACATTTCCTTGTTGTAAGTTTTCCTTTACCTATAGGTAATGTTGATCTGTAACAAGACCATATAAAATCGTTCTCTTCAAGTCTGATTGATGCATGTTGACAATAGTATCATGCATGAGATGCACTCTTCTACTAAGCGCATCGACAACTTTATTCTCCTTTCCTTTGATATGCTTGATATCGAAGTCATATTCACTTAAAAATTCCATCCATCTTGTTGCCTGGCATTCAAGGTCAGTTGTTCAAAAAGATACTTCAGGCCAATGTGGTATGTCCTTAATTCAAATTTCTTCCCCATGAGATAATGCCTCCACATCCTCAAGGCATGAACAATGGAAACAAGTTCCAAGTCATGCATGACATAGTTCCTCTCATGTTCCTTAATCTTTCTGGACTCATATCCAATGACATGTCCATTTTCTGTGAGGACTCCCCCAAGTCCTTCCTTACATGCATCTGTACATACCACAAAAATTTCATTTGGGTCATCAATCTTTAACACAGGTGCACTAGTAAGTAAGTCCTTCAACAGATTAAAATTCTTTTCACACTTGAGTGTCCATTCAAATTTAGTTCCCTTATTTTGCAAAGAAGTGATGGGATGAGAAATATTAGAGAACCCTACTATGAACCTTTTTTAGTAGCCTTCTAATCCCATCAAAGATCTGACGTCTGACACGTTTCTAGGTGTTGGCCATCCTCTAATGGCTTCGAGCTTCTCTGGATCTACTGCTATGCCTTGCTCTGAAATAATGTGTCCCAAGTAATGGATATGCTTTTGATAAAAACAATACTTACTCAAATTGGCATACAATTGATGCTATCTCGGTACTTGCAACACCAGTATTAAGTGATGTTCATGCTCCTCTTCACACATAGAATAGATAAGTATGTCATCCAAGAATACTATGACAAAGTTATCCAAATAATTTCTGAATATTCCATTCATTAAGCACATGAATATAGTTGGTGCATTGGTCATTCCAAATGGCACAACTACAAATTCATAATGCCCATACTTGGTCCTAAAGGTTGTCTTATGAATGTCTTATTCCTTGATTCTTACCTGATGGCATCCTGCCTAAGGTCAATATTTTAGAATAACTTTTCTCCTCTTAGCTGATCAAAGAGGTCATCAATTTAGGGTAGAGGATAGTTGTTCTTTATAGTGTACTTGTTCAGTTGTCAAAATTCAATACACAGCCTCAAGGTTCCCTCCTTTTTGACAAAAAGTATTGGTGCTCCCCAAGGTGAAACACTTGGACGTATGTACCCTTTCTTCAACAATTCCTCCATTTTCATTTGTAATTATTTTAACTCTAGTGTTCTCATTATGTAAGGTTTTTTTGACACCGGGGCAACTCCTGGCTCTAAATCAATTGAGAAATCTATCTCCCTTATTGGTGGAAATCCAGTTATTTCTTGGAATACATCTTCAAATTCCTGTAGTACCGAGAAATATTCAAGGCTTGGCCCATTTTTATTTTTTGGGTCTTCCACATGAGGTGCATATAGTTGACATCCTTTCCTAAAAAAACTTTTCAGCTGTAAGGATGAAATCTCCCTTATAGAGATGGGTCTTGGAGCTCCTTTCACAGTGATCTGTTTTCCATTTCCATCAAGACATGTAAATGTTTTTTTATGACAATCTATGACAACATGATTCTTGTCCAACCAATCCATTCCAATCAGAATATCATTAGACCCCAACGGTATTAGATTTAGAGAAATACTAGTATTCACGCCATTAAGACTTATGGAACAACTTCTGACCATATCATGGATTCTTATTTTGGTTCCAGTGGCTAACTGAATCAAACTTTCTTTTCCAAGTTTACTTTTCTCCAAATGTAATCTATCCACTATCTCAGGATCAATGTAGCAATGAATTTTCCCTGAATCAATCAAAATAGAAACAAGATGATTTATGATCTTACCTTCCACCTCGAACATATTGGACTTGTACTCTACTTGTCGATCATTTAAATATTCATAGATTCTTCCCATATCTTCTAATGTTGTAGCCTCTTCGATGTTCTGCACAGTCTTCACTCTGTCCTTTCTGTGTGGGAAATCCTTGTACAAGTGATCTTCCTTGCATCGTCAACATTGGATTGGTGGTCTTCCCCTTTTTCCCAAGGAATATTCCTTATTTAAATCTCCCTTAGCATATTGATCTTGATGATTTTTATTAGGCTCATTCTTATTGAAGGAAGTTTTGAATCCTTTCCTCCTTTGATCAGACTTCCCATTTTTCTTGTCCTTCCAAGATTTCTACAAAGATTCTCTTCCATAGCCTTCCTCATATAGGTATATAGCCTTCTTGATGGCTTCAATCAAGGTCTTGGTCTCATCATACTTGATATTTTCCTTATAAAAGGATGGAAGTCCACTTAGAAATATCTGTATTTTCACTTTCTCATCACTAATGAACCTGACATACTTTAACAATCCCAAGAACTTCTTTTTGTATTCTTCCATAGTCATGCTTCCCAACCGGAGTTCAAATAACCCCTGTATTTTCTTTTCATAGAAATGATCTGAGAGGTACTCCTTCTGGAAGTACTTCTTGAACTACTTCCAAGTGATCCTACTCTCATTAATGTGCTCCACTTGCTTTAGTTGGTCCCACCACATTTCATATTTCCCATGTAAATGGTAGGTGTAAATCCTGGCTTCCAGATTTGATGAATAGTTATGCAACTGAAATTATCTCCTGAGCCCAAGAAACCATGCTTCAACATCATCTTTCCTTTCTCTTTCACCCTCAAAGGAAGGTGGATGGAGATTCATCATATTTCCTTCCAAAATATCTACCTCTTGTTTCCTTCTTTGGTGTCTGACAGGAGACACCTCTAGACTACTTACGGGATCATCCAATGCATAAAAATTTATTTCTGATTAAGGAGGTGAGTGGTAATTTTCATGATCTCTCCTAGAAATTCTGGAATAACCAACTTTTCCACAATCATCCCTTCTTTCATGGCACCTTCCTTATTCCTCTTGTCTTTAGTTTGATCCCTTATTCATTTGTCTCTACAACTGATTTAAGCTCTGCAACACTCAATTATTTATCTAACTTTTCTCTTTCATCAGTCTCTCATTGTCTTCTTTGTAGCTCTTCACTTCCATCTTCAGGCTTCTTACCGTTTCTATTAATGTTTCATGTTCTCCTTTTCCCTTGCATCCATTGGACTATGTCTCTACATTACCAACTCTGGTATTTTGGCCTTTGAACTCCTTATCATGACTAGAGGCTCCCTCTCTTTCTTACATTTCCTCAATGCGCATCTTGATTTGATGTGTTTAAACCCCTTTATTCTGTAAAATGTGCAAGTGACCATTTTGATAGAATTATGCATATGATAAAAAAAATTGCCAAACCATGCTACATGTCTCTTTCTTTTTTTTTGTTCATGGAGATCATATCCCCATTCTTCGATAATAATAGTGTCCTGTTATCCTTGGCTGACACAAAATTTCATCTTGTGCATGTGCTTCCTTCAAACCACCTTCATAGGTTACCACGACTAGAAACCATGGCTAAATCCTTCCTTAACACTTTGTTTTCTGGAAGACCACCAATTGGACCCTTATCCCTCCTTCCCTCGGCTCTCAATTGGCATATGACCACGACCATGACCTCATGCTTAGCTGAAAAAGCACTTGTCTAGATATTTGGTACTTCCAAACTTTCAGTCAGGACTAGATCAACGATCCTCATCCTCTTTCATGATCAACGATCAAGATCCACTTCAGGAATCTGCAATTCGAGAGTCTCAACTTTCCTCGCTTGCCTCCTCCTAGAACACTTTTATCCAGAGTTCATGATCTTCCGACAAATGTCCTCCCACAGATTAGCATTTGTGAATCGCTTCGGCTCTTCGGGCTATGGAATTTTCAAACTTTCCTCCTACACATTCTCCCAGAGTGATTTTACCTGAAGTCAACAATCCTTCAACGTGTGTATTTTGGAATCAATGGTCGATATGTACTCCTGTCTTCAGGCCTTCAGAATTTTTCGACCTAACACAACCTATCACATCCTTCCCCACTGAAGTGCCTAGTCTCTAGACTACACAATCTTTCTCCATGTGGTGAAATACTGGAAGTCGACACGTCGCCCAATCAGGCATGTGACATGTGTCACATTCTAACTGACATTTCAATACTCCATATTCTCAAAAATTACTGACACGTGGCACATAACCCATGTGTCCATGTCATCCCAGGTGATGTCTGCAATCCATGTCACTTCGAGAATTCCAGGATCCACATCACCTCTAGGTGACATCATCGTGCCCCATCACTTTGGCTCTTAGGGCTGCGAGACTTTGGGAGTTTCCATAATGGCACACTTCCAATTCTCTCGAACTTCAAATTCCTGAACTGGCCAATCTGTTGACATGTGTACTTCTAGATTGGACAACTAAGATTCACTTTAGGTCTTCACCTGGAGTCCACGGATCTACACCACGTGTCATCCTTAATCGCACGGTTGGGGCTTACTTCAAGTCTTTGGACTTCATAAATCTCAAACTTCAAAACTTATCTGGCCCCATTGGATTTTATCGGAAGCCCTGGATCCAGTGACACGTGGCTCTTGGCAGATCAATGGTTGAGATCCTTTCGGGTCTTCGGGTTTCAAAAAACTCAAACTTCAACTTTTTTTTCCGAAATGTTTTTATCCGAATATCGCGATGTACTGACTCATGTTTCCCATGGATCAACAAATACAATTTCTTCGGGCCTTCGTACTTCGGAGAACTCAACTCTCAACCTTCTCTTTTCCCCAAAGTCCATGGATTTCTGCCATGTATCCTCCTAGATCGGATGGTTGCAATTCACTTTGGATATAGAAGGTCCATAAATATCAATTCTCAACTTCTCCTTGCTCACCTTTTCTTGGAGTGCTTTCACCTAGAGCACACGATCGGTTGACGTGATTCCTCCTACATATTGACGATCCCCAATTACTTATGTTCTTCGGAGGTTCATCGCTCCAACACTAACATGTCACATCACTGCATGCATTTCAATTTGCGGGGGCATGCATCGAAGGTTTGGAGTAACCTTCTTTTCACCCCGCAATTCTCCTAATGTTGACATGTAACCCCTTGGTGAAACTGTGGTTTGGATTGTGGGACCGCCTTGGGAAATTATCTCCTATGAAACTTGGTTCCCCGCAATGCCTCATGTCTGTTGATCTCTCTCTCCCATGGGATTCGATGATTGTGACCTTAACCCTTACTTCCTTTACATCGAATGACCCCTATTCACTTGTCCTCTGATCCAATGATCATGGATCTCTCTGGATCTTACAATGGAAATCGTTCCCAAATTTGAAGGGGGACGGTCACGATCCCTCAAACCCCTTACAATTTATCTCTCACAATATAACTCCTGCGTAGATTCTGCAACGCCATTCCTCCTGATATTTTCAACTTCATGGTTCGAATTTGATCTCGACCATGAGACTCTAACCAAAAGACCCAACCCATACCAGCCTAATGTTTCAACCCGAATCTCTGATACCAAACTGTAACATACCCCACCACCCACAGACTAGGGTACGCTACCTTCAATACCACCCTTGGACTTCGTACTGTTACTGGTACCTTCTTTCTTTAATAAGCATGCTTAATATAAAATATTTAACGACATGCACAACAATATCCAGTAAGCATGCATAATCTAAGATTTAGTTAAATGATAATTAAAATACATAGTGGAATGCATTCATACACAGATAATAATATACAAAAAAACAACACTTATCTTTATTAAAATGTGACACCAACTGGCTACATACCAAGGACGTTCCACCCAACTGTAGACACCCCTACTCGAAATCTCAACAGCAGTGTCACCCCCGAGCCAGGGCTATGAATCCAGAAGGATGGTTCCAGAGTGTACTTGGGTTCCCAAACCAGTCAGCTCTCAAGCTCTCATAGGTTTCCCAACACCCATAACAATCCAAGTACCCATCTCTCTTCCACCCATCCTGTACCACCCAAGAGAATGGACCTCCACCCTTCTCTACCACGCAATCCCTCAGGTAGTCCTTTTCCTTTTTCTAGGGCCTCCAGCACAGCTTCTCCAGAATCTCAATGTTGGAACTCTCAGGACTCACAGTTGTGAGAAAAATAGGGCACGGGCCAATGCATCTCAGACATGCAGGCCCCAAGTCATGGCTAGATTGCACCAACGACCATTACAACCAACTATCCCATGGCTAATCTTCTGCAGTTCAGTTCCCTTTCCCAAGCCAAGACGTAGATGAGGATGGATCAATGAATGGGTGAGTGAGTGCATGAATGTGTGTGAGGGAAATGAATTAACGTATAGGAAAATCAATGAATAAGCCATCAGTCGAACCCCCCCATTAGACTAGAGGCAGGTTTAAGTAACTTCGTGGGGAATCAAGAACCTCCTGGCCTTCCCCAAGAAGCTCACGTAACCAATCCCCTCCCTTAGGAAAAAAGAGTAATTAACATAGGAATAAACACTTATCCACTCAAGCCCCTTCTCTTATGGAATCACAACCCCCTATAACTCCAGTCCTTATCTGTCTAGTAGCCAACCATGTATTTATTATTAATAATGATAGAAAACATTACATGTCTTGGGCACACTCATCTTTTAATAATTGTTTGGGCTCCCTGGCCTCTAAGCATTGTAATAATACATTATTTAAAATGGGGGTTCAAAACCTAGGGTGTTACAGAATTGGGAACTAAGATACAACTAAGAGGAAAAATAGGAACAAATTGGGGAATGTGAGGGAAAATTAACATGTGCAACTTGGGGAGAGTGTGACATGTGTAGTGGGTCACTAATCCTTAATTTAATTATTTAAAATTGTTTAATTGTGCATGGGATGACATCTGTCAATGAAAATTTTCCTATAAACGAAATGGCGAGGAAGAGAGAAATTACCCTATTGTTGGATGATTGTTATGTTGCTACAACTTTTCTTGACTAGTTTACTTGTGGAGAGTTGGGTTCAATCTTGTGGAAAGAGGTGGAAGCCTCTCTTTGCGAGGGAAAGTTTTTGCTATTGTGATCTAGTTTTTTATTTTTGGCCCCTTTGCAGATCGAGGGGCTAAGTGGGAAGAAGAGTACCCATAACATTGGTTGGAAGGGACCAGTGAAGTTCTGGCATTGGCAAGCGAGAGAGAAGGACGTAGCACAAGCATACAACTGGAGAATATTCTCAAAATTATTCATCAATCCGGTTAAAATACTTGAATTGCATAAATGTTTGATTGATTATGGAAATATGAATTGTAAATATACATTATTAGGATATGATGTAAATTAAATTCACTAAATTTGGATTGGTACACTTATGATAACTAAATTATATGGAGAGGATTTCTCCTCATTTTGTGTGAATTATTACATTAGTTTTATTTAAAAATTCTCCATTCCAATCAAGACTGATAGATGAAATAAAGGGACGATATAATTTATAGTTCTAGTTTTATGAAAGTTGTTTTATTCGATGTTAATCTAAGTTGTAGAGAGATAGATATATTGTTCATAGTTGTATTTATTCATTGTTTTATTACAAGAGATTTTTCATAGCCATAATCATTGTAAACGTCCTATTCTCGAAATATAAGTTATCCTAGATTGGTACTTAATATTATCATAAGAAAGTTGTCTTGATATAGTCTAGGTACATATGAATATGTTAAATAGTAACACACAATCTAGTCCTTGTTATGACTTTATAAATGTTGATGTTGTGAATACAATTATTTTCTTTTCTTTGTTATAAGAATCGAATAAAAAAAATATAAATATATATATATGGGTGATTCTTCCATTGAGACTCCATAGGGATATTATCTACCATCTTCTGGCATATTTTTATTTACTATATCAAATTTAGAATAAATAGTAAACCTTAGATATGTTATGGGTTGCGTTTTTTCCTTCATTGATAATATTAACCTTCTTTCGTCTTTTACTTAAGGGGAAGTGTAGTCGAGTTTTGCTCGTCAGTGAATAGAACTTACCATGATTTTGGCTCTCAAAATCACTTGGATTTTGGAACCTGATGTATGTTAACCTCTAAATAGTGACACCTGAATGAGAATGAGACGTGTTTTGTAATTATCGATCATGGACAGAAGATGATAATTATGTCATGATTAATGGTTAGATTAGTGAACGATATGTGAATTCGAGTTTTTTTTTCCCTTAAACAATGATTATGTTAACTACGCATGGATCATACTTATGTCAAAGAGTTGTGATGCTTTAGAAGTCACTGAGATTCAATCTAGGATAGCATGATGCTTGTCCAACCAATCCATTCCAATCATAATATCATAATACCCTAACGGTATGAGATTTAGAGAAATACTAGTATTCATGCCATTAAGACTTATGGAACAACTTCTGACCATATCATGGATTCTTCTTTGGTTCGAGTGGCTAATTGAACCAAACTTTCTTTTCCAAGTTTACTTTTCTCCAAATGTAATCTATCCACTATCTTAGGATCAATGTAGCAATGAATTTCCCTTGGATCAATCAAAATAGCAACAAGTTGATTTATCATTTTACCTTCCACCTTGAACATATTTGACAGGTACTATTCTTGTTGATCATTTAAATCTTCATAGATTCTTCCCATATCTTAGACTATTGTAGCCTCTTCGATGTTGTGCACAGTCTTCACTCTGTCCTTTCTATGTGGGCAATCCTTGTATAGGTGATCTTCCTTGCATCCCCGACATTGGATTGGTGGTCTTCCCCTTTTTCCCAAGGAATATTCCTTCTTTAAATCTCCCTTAGCATACTAATCTTGATGATTTCTATTAGGCTCATTCTTATTGAAGGAAGTTTTGAATCCTTTCCTCCTTTGATCGGACTTCACATTTTTCTTGTCCTTCCAAGATTTCTGCAGAGATTCTCTTCCCTGGACTTGCTCATAGAGGTATTTATCCTTTTTGATGGCTTCATTCAAGGTCTTGGGCTCATCATACTTGATATTTTCCTTATAAAAGGATTGCAGTCCACTTAGAAATCTCTGTATTTTCACTTTCTCATCACCAATGAACCTGACATACTTTAACAATCCCAAGAACTTATTTTCGTATTCTTCCATAGTCATGCTTCCCAACCGGGTTCGAAGAACCCTTGTATTTTCTGTCATAGAAATGCTCTGAGAGGTACTCCTTCTGGAAGTACTTCTTGAACTGGTTCCAAGTGATCCTACTCTCATTAATGTGCTCCACTTGCTTCACTTGGTCCCACCACATTGAAACTTTCCCATGTAAATGGTAGGTGGCAATCATGGTTTCCAGATTTGATGAATAGTTATGCAACTAAAAATATCTCCTGAGCCCAAGAAACCATGCTTCGGCATCATATTCCCTTTCTCTTTCACCCTAAAAGGATGGTGGCTTGAGCTTCATCATATTTCCTTGAAAAAATATACCTCTTATTTCCTTCTTTGGTTTCTGATAGGAGACACCTCTAGACTGCTTACGGGATCATCCAATGCATAAAAATTTCTTTCTAAGTAAGGAGGTGAGTGGTTTTCATGATCTCTGCTAGAAATTATGGAATAACCAACTCTTCCACGATCATCCCTTCCTTCATGGCACCTTCCTTCTTCCTCTTGTATTTAGTTTGATCCCTTATTCGTTTGTCTCTATGACTGATTTAAGCTCTGCAACACTCGATCATTTATCTAAATCTTCTCTCTCATCAGTCTCTCATTTTCTTCTTTGTATGTCTGCACTTCCATCTTCAGGATTCTTACCGTTTCTATTAATGTTCCATTTTATTATTTTCCCTTGTATTCATTGGACTATGTCTCTGCATTAACAACTATGGTATTCTAGCCTTCGACCTCCTTATCATGACTAGAGGCTCCCTCGTCTTCTTCCATTTCCTGAATATGCATCCTGATTTGATGTGCTTAAAAACCTTTATTCTGCAAAATGTGCAAGCGACCATTTTGTTAGAATTATGCATATGATAAAAAAAAAATCCAAACCACGCTATAGGTCTCTTTATTTTTTTATTTTCATGGAGATCATATCCCCATTCTTCAAAAATAATAGTGTCCTGTTATCCTTGGCTGACACAAAATTTCATCCTTTGGAGGTGCTTTCTTCAAACCACCTTCCTAGGTGACCACGACTAGAAACCACGGCTAAATAATTCCTTAGAAATTTTTTGTCTCAAAGACCACCAATTAATCCCTTAGCCCTCCTCCCCTCAGCTCTCAATTGGCATATGAGCATGACCATGAACTTGTGCTTATTTGAAAAATCACTTGTTCAGATCTTCGGGACTTCAGAACTTTCAGTCAAGACCGGATCAACGATCCTCGTCCTCTTTCACGATCAATGATCGAGATCCACTTCGAGACTCTGTGCTTTGGAAGTCTCAACTTTCCTCGCTTGCCTCCTCCCAGAATGCTTTTACCCAGAGTTCATGATCTTTCAATGGATGTCCTCCCATAGATTAGCAGTTGTGAATCACTTCGGCTCTTCGGGCTACAGAAGTTTCAAACTTTCCTCCTGCACGTTCTCCCGGAGTTCTTTTACCCGAAGTTGACGATCCTTCGATGTGTGTATTCTGTAATCAACAGTCAATATGTACTCCGGTCTTTAGGCCTTCATGATTTTTTGACCCAACACAACCTATCACATCCTTCCCCACTGAAGTGCCCAATCTCTGGACTGCATGATATTTCACCACGTGGCGAAATAATGGAAGTGTACACATGGCCCAATCAAGCAGGTGACACATGTCATGTTCTAACTGAAATTTCAATACTCCATATTGTCAAAACTTACTGACACGTGGCACATAACCCATGTGTCCTCGTCATCCCAAGTGATGTCTGTAAGCCACATCACTTCGAGAATTCTAGGATCCACATCACCTCTAGGTGACATCATCGTACCCCATCACTTTGGATCTTCAGGCTTCGGGACTTCGAAAGTTTCCATACTAGCACACTTGCAATTCTCCTGAACTTCGAATTCTCGAACTAGCCAATCTGTCGCCGTGTGTCCTTATAGATCGAATGACTAAGATTCACTTCAAGTCTTCACCCGAAGTCCACAGATCTACACCACGTGTCCTCCTTAATCTCATGGTTGACGCTTACTTTGGGTCTTCGAACTTGAGAAATATCAAACTTCAAAACTTATCTGGCCCCACTGGCTTTTATCCGAACCCCTGGATCCAATGACGCATGGCTCTCGAGAGATCAATGATTGAGATCCTTTTGGGTCTTCAAGTTTTGGAAAACTCAAACTTCAACTTTTTTTTCTGAAATGTTTTTATCCGAAGCTCGTGATGTACTGACACATGTTTCCCATGGATCAATAACTACAATTTCTTCGGGTCTTTGTACTTCGGAGAACTCAACTCTCAACCTTCACTTTTCCCCAAAGTGCGTGGATTTTTTCCATGTTTCCTCCTAGATCGGATGGTTGCAATTCACTTTGGATATCCAAGGTCTGGAAATCTGAATTATCAACTTCTCCTTGCTTGCCTTTTCCTGAAGTGATTTCACCCGGAGCACACGATCGGTTGATGTGTTTCCTCCTATAGATCGACGGTCCCCGACTACTTCTGTTCTTCGGAGGTTCATCGATCGAGCACTAACATGTCACATCATTGCATGCCTTTCAATTTGTGGGGGCATGCCTCGAAGGTTTGAATTAACTTTCTTTTCACCTCACAATTCTCCTCATGCTGACACATAACCCCTTGGTGAAACCGTGGTTTGGATTGTGGGACCTCCATGGGAAATTATCTCTCGTGCAACTTGGTTTCCCGCAAAGCCTCATGTCCGTTGATCTCTCCCTCCCATGGGATCTGACGGTTGTGACCTTAACCCTTGATTCCTTTACATCGAATTACCCTTATTCACATGTCCTCCGATTCAATGCTCCCAGATCTCCTTTGATCTTACAATGGCGATCTCTCCCAAATTTGAAGGGGGGGCGGTCACGATCCTTCAAACCCCTTACAATTTATCTCTCACAATCTAACTCCTTCATAGATTCTGCAACACCATTCCTCCTGATATTTTCAACTTCATGGTCAGAATTTGATCTCAACCACAAGAATTTGACCAACAGACCCAACCCATACTAGCCTGGTGTTTCAACCAGAAGTTCTGATACCAAACTATAACATACCCCACCACCCACAGACTAGGGTATGCTACCTTCAATCCCACACTTGGACTTCGTACTCTTACCAGAACCTTCTTTCTTTAATAAGGACACATAAGATAAAAGATTTAACGACATGTACAACAATATCCAATAAGCATGCATAATATAAGATTTAGTTAAATGATAATTAAAATAAACAGTGAAATACATTCATACACAGATAATAATATCACAAAAAAGAGAACTTATCTTTATTAAAATGTGACACCAACTGCCTACATACCAAAGACGTTCCACCCAACTGTAGACACCCCTGCTTGAAATCTCAACAACAGTGTCACCCCCGAGCCAAGGCTATGAATTCACAAGGATGGTTCTGGAGTGTACATGGGTTCCCAAACCAGTCAGCTCTCAAGCTCTCATAGGTTTCCCAACACCCACAACAATCCAAGTACCCATCTCTCTTCCACCCATCCTATACCACCCAAGAGAATGGACCTCCACCCTTCTCTACCACGCAGTCCCTCAGGCAATCATTCTCCTTTTTCCAAGGCCTCCAACATAGCTTCTCCAGAATCTCAATGCTGGAACTCTCAGGACTCACAATTGTGAGAAAAACAAGGCATGGGCCAATGCATCTCAGACATGCAAGCCCCAAGTCATTGATGGATTGCACCAGCGACCATTACAACCAACTATCCCATGGCTAATATTCTGAAGTTTGGTTCCCTTTCCCAAGCCAAGACATAGATGAGGATGGATCAATGAATGGGTGAGTGAGTGCATGAAAGTGCGTGAGGGAAATGAATGAACGTACAGGAAAATCAGTGAACAAGCCATCATTTGAACCCCCCCTTTAGACCAGAGGCGGGTTTAAGTAACTTCGTGGGGAATCAAGAACCTCCTGGCCTTCCCCAAGAATCTTACTGATGCAGGAGCATCACTCACTCAATCAAGCGAGCCAACGCGATAAGGTAAAGAGACAGCTGGACAGCGCCGGCATTAAAATTTTTGGGAATATTAAAATATGGCTGCGCTAAGCATAAATACTTGATGTGATGAAGCGCACTTTGTATATGTAACGGACCTTGACCGGATAAGCTCTCGTCCTTAGGTAGCTGAGGCATTTACTTAAATTTAATGCAAGTAGATAGAAAAATTAACTGTAGATTAGACAGTTTAGCTTTCGAGAGGGAAAACGGAGTATAAACACCCTCCCTTGTATCATTGTAGGGGGATCAAATTTTATTCAGCATTGAGAGCAGGAAGCAGAGAGAACAGAGCAGAGAGTCGTGAAGAAACCTCCATGTATAGTTATTGAATTAATAGGAAGAGATTTGATTCAATTCCATGGACGTGTTTGATCTCTGTGTGTTGTTGATACTGTGTCTTTGCATGTTTGCTTCTTTCTATGCTTATATTTTATATGCTGCTTATGTGATTGCATATCAGGTTCGAAACCTGAGAGAATGAGTTTCAATTGTTTCTCTACTTAGGCCAGGAGATTCCTGCATCGAGTGTAGTTGAATACCTCTGCATAGAGTGCGTCGAGGAGGCTAAGTAGTTGAACTTTTGTTCCCTTTTGTTCAGAGTTGGGTTTGAGTATTCGAGCCGTGCAGGTGAGTGCAGGACGAATCCGAGTCTCAGTAGCAAGTCTGAGAGGAGGAAAGGTTGAAGCCGTTGCGAGCGTGGACGCACCGGACTTAGAAGATTTCAACACTTTCAGAAGTGATTGAAGAATCGAACACCAGGAGCATGTTCGAGGAATCCTTGAAGGAGTCAGGGAACAAAGCTTAGGAGGGATAGATCCTTTCATTCGCTGAATAAATAAGCCCAACAGAGGTCGCACAGGACGAAGGTGGTGGAGCATAGATCTCTTCATAGAGGAAGAGAATCGGCGACTTGGATTTGTCGTGAAGATTCGCGAAGTCCCGTGGATCGTTGGGTCTGGGAGAAGGAGTGAGGCGATTAACCCTCAGGTGCAGGGAGAATCAGTTGCCATTTCATATCGGCAAATCAAAGTTGGCGAGTGCAAAGGTTTCATGCACGTCGAATTCGCGACGTGCGACTTCCCGATTTGATCGGAGCCGTCGGTTTCGGAGAGACAGGTGGCACGAATCCGAGACATCGGGGTTTCGGCATTCGGGGTGTCCAGTAGCAGGAAACTTGGAATCGCGGACCCGTGATCTACGAAGTCTCGACGTGACATGGTAACGTGGGGCCCAGGAGACTTAGTGGAGGACAGGTGGCCTCACACCGGGGATCGACATTTCAGAGCTCGGGGGTTTTGAAGCGCAAGGACTCGGCATCGCGAGTAGAGACACCCCGAGGTTGACCATTGACCATTCGGAGTCAGAGTTTCGGCGGTTGAGTGACGGGGAGAAGTGTCACGAATCTCGCGACATTGCGAGACCCGATCTCCCGATTTCCGAGGGGAGGATCGCATGGAACTATAACTGTGGGTAGGAGACTCCCGAGGGAGTTGGAAGAGCTTGGACTCTTCGGGCCGAGGTTTGTGAAGGTCCTGGTGGGTGACCTGGCCATCGAGGGTGCGGGTTGCGTCAGAGTGGTATCAGAGCTGAGTTGGAATTCTCTTTGTTTAGGTAGCAGAGAGGAGAGACATAATGCCGCCTAGGAGAGAGAGGCAGTCTCCTGATCGTGAGGACAGGGATGCCCGAAGAAGGGGTAGGCCAGTAGGCAACCCAGAAATGGAACGTCAGATCTGAGATCTCAGGGCGAGACTCGAAGATATGGAGACCACCCGAAGGCATGGGGTCGACGCAGGAGAGTTCAGCGATCCCGAGATTGAAGAGGAAGCTGGACACGACGTCGAAGAAGTTTCAGCAGAGGATGCTGCAACCGAGAGGTTGATCAAAGCCATTTTGAGGATGAGCTCGAAAATGAGGATGGATATTCCCATATATGAGGGAAGTCTAAATGCTGAGGAGCTGCTGGATTGGATCCGAGCACTCGACACCTACTTCGATTATGAGGATATCGGAGAAGACAAGAAGATAAGGCATGCCATCACGAAGCTAAAAGGACATGCAGCCTTATGGTGGGATGAGCTGCAGGCAGACAGATTTTCCAAAGGCAAACAGAAGATAAAAAGCTGGGATCGGATGATCGCCAAGATGAAGGCGAAGTTCATTCCAAGGGACTACCAGATCACACTGTTCAGGTGCATGCAGAACCTGATACAGAAGTTGATGATGGTGAAAGAGTACATCGAAGAATTCTACAGGCTCAATATTCGAGCTGGTCATCGGGAGAGTGATGACGAAAAGGTGGCGAGATACCTAAATGGCCTCAGGTATGAGATTCAGGATGAGCTGAGCATGCTGACCATCCGGATAGTTGAGGATGCGTATCAGATGGCTCTGAAGGCAGAAGAAAAGCTGAGTCGCAAGAAAGGTCAGCGAGGGCGAGGCAGGAGCCATCCTAGAGGCAAGGCGGTTTCCCAGAAAGAATTTCAGAAGCCCAAGGATGATTGGAAGAGGCCTCAGGGTAGAGACAACAAAATGCTGAGCTGAGGAGGCAGCAAGATGATCAGCAGGATGGATATGCTGACGCAAACACTTTTCCTCATGCCCGAGGTAGAGGAAGAGGTCGAGGAGGAGTTATCACATGTTTCACGTGTGGTAAAGACGGTTATAAAGCCGTTGACTGTCCAGAAAGGAAAATGGACGGAGGAAGAGCTCACATCGCTGAGGCGCAGCAGAGGCGTGATGTTGAGAGCGAGGATGAAGGCACTGGAAGTGGGAAGTCACTGACAGTCCATAAAGTTCTCTTGAAACCTGAGAAGGAGGTGGAGGACACAGCTCAGAGATGCCAACTGTTCCGGACAACTTGCAAGACCCAGGGATGGAAATGCAAAGTCATCATGGATAGTGGGAGCACCGATAATCTCGTTTCGACCGAGATGGTGGAGAAATTGGAGCTGAAGACGCGCAAACACCCGAGTCTGTACGGGGTAACATGGCTGCAGAAAGGACACCAGGTACGTGTTACAAAACAATGCTTGGTAAATTTTAAAATGGGTGATTACAGAGATGAAATCCTGTGTGATGTCATCCCCATGGACGTCTATCATGTATTATTGGGAAGACCATGGCATTTTGATAGAAATGTTGTTCATGATGGGAGGATGAACACATATACCTTGAATAAGGATGGGAAAACCCATACGTTGCTGTCGATGAAGGATAAAGAAGTGAAACCGGAAGTTAGCAGCACGATACTTCTCATGAGTGGGAAGGAGCTTCTCACAGAGTTGGAGAAAGGTGAAGATCCACAATTCTTTGTTGTCAGGAAGCCGAAAATTGTCTTGACGGGCACAAGAGTGGACGACTTTCCGGAAGAGATTCAGAAACTACTGGGAGAGTTTGCTGACATCATCGTGGACGAACTACCTCGTTCGTTGCCACCGATGAGGTGTGTGAGTCATCATATTGACCTCATACCCGAAGCAAGCCTACCGAACAAGGCCGCATATAGATTGACACCTCAGGAGAACGAGGAAGTCAAAAGGCAGGTTCAGGAGCTGCAGGATAAAGGACTGGTGAGAGAGAGTCTTAGTCCATGTGTTGTACCGACAGTACTGAGTCCAAAGAAGGATGGAGGCTGGAGGATGTGTACAGACTCCAGAGAGATCAATAAGATCACCATCAGGTACAGGTTTCCATTGCCGAGAATGGATGACTTGATGGATTGCCTAAGTGGGGCAAATTACTTCTCCAAGATAGATCTCAAGAGCGGATATCATCAGATCCGAATGAGAGAGGGAGATGAATGGAAGACAACGTTCAAGACAAACAAGGGTTTGTATGAATGGCTGGTCATGCCATTTGGCTTGAAAAATGCACCTAGCACTTTCATGAGGCTAATGAATGAAGTCCTGCGGGAATTCATTGGCAAGTTTGTGGTGGTGTACCTGGACGATATACTGATCTTCAGTAAAACCAGGGAAGAA
>JZKD02S1675767.1:143123-159583 GCA_000966675.3 Picea glauca
AAATATGGCTGCGCTAAGCATAAATACTTGATGTGATGAAGCGCACTTTGTATATGTAACGGACCTTGACCGGATAAGCTCTCGTCCTTAGGTAGCTGAGGCATTTACTTAAATTAAATGCAAGTATATAGAAAAATTAACTGTAGATTAGACAGTTTAGCTTTCGAGAGGGAAAACGGAGTATAGACACCCTCCCTTGTATCATTGTAGGGGGATCAAATTTTATTCAGCATTGAGAGCAGGAAGCAGAGAGAACAGAGCAGAGAGTCGTGAAGAAACCTCCATGTACAGTTATTGAATTAATAGGAAGAGATTTGATTCAATTCCATGGACGTGTTTGATCTCTGTGTGTTGTTGATAYTGTGTCTTTGCATGTTTGCTTCTTTCTATGCTTATMTWTTATATGYTKCTTATKYGATTGCATATCAGGTTCGAAACCTGAGAGAATGAGTTTCAATTGTTTCTCTACTTAGGCCAGGAGATTCCTGCATCGAGTGCAGTTGAATACCTCCGCATAGAGTGCGTCGAGGAGGCTAAGTAGTTGAAATTTTGTTCCCTTTTGTTCAGAGTTGGGTTTGAGTATTCGAGCCATGCAGGTGAGTGCAGGATGAATCCGAGTCTCAGTAGCAATTCTGAGAGGAGGAAAGGTTGAAGCCGTTGCCAGCATGGATGCACCGGACTTAGAAGATTTCAACACTTTCAGAAGTGATTGAAGAATCGAACACCAGGAGCATGTTCGAGGAATCCTTGAAGGAGTCGGGGAACAAATCTCAGGAGGGATAGCTCCTTTCGTTCACTAAAGAAATAAGCCCAGTAGAGGTCGCACAGGAAGAAGGTGGTGGAGCATAGATCTCTTCATAGAGGAAGAGAATCGGTGACTTGGATTTGTCGTGAAGACTCGCGAAGTCCCATGGATCGTTGGGTCTGGGAGAAGGAGTGAGGCGGTTAACCCTCAGGTGCAGGGAGAATCAGTTTCCGTTGCATATCGGCAAATCATAGTTGGCGAGTGCAAAGGTTTCATGCACATCGAAGTCGCGACATGCGACTTCCCGATTTGATCGGAGCTGTCAGTTTCGGAGAGACAGGTGGAACGAATCCGAGACATCAAGGTTTCGGCATTCGGGGTTTCCAGTAGCAGGAAACTTGGAATCGCGGACCCGCGATCCGCGAAGTCCCAACGTGACGTGGTAACGTGGGGCCTGGGAGACTTAGTGGAGGACAGGTGGCCTCACACCGGGGATCGACATTTCAGAGCTCGGGGGTTTTGAAGCGCGAGGACTCGGCATCGCGAGTAGCGACACCCCGAGGTTGACCGTTGACCATTCGGAGTCGGAGTTTCGGTGGTTGAGTGATGGGGAGCAGTGTCACGAATCTCGCGAAATTGCGAGACCCGATCTCCTGATTTTCGAGGGGAGGATCGCGTGGAACTATAACTGTGGGTAGGAGACTCCCGAGGGAGTTGGAAGAGCTTGGACTCTTCGGGCCGAGGTTTGTGAAGGTCCTGGTGGGCGACCTGGCCGTCGAGGGTGCGGGTTGCGGCACTTATGTAACCAATTCCCTCCCTTAGGAAAAAAGGGTAATTAACATAGAAATAAACACTTAGCCCCTCAAGCTCCCTCTCTTTTGGAATCATAGCCCCCTATAACTCTAGTCCTTGTCCGTCTAGAAGCCAACCATATATTTATTATTAATAATGATATAAAACATTACATGTCTTGGGCACACTCATCTTTTAATAATTGTTTGGGCACCCTGGCCTCTAAACATTATAGCAATACATTATTTAAAATGGGGGTTCAAAACCTAGGGTATTACAAATTTGGGAACTAAGAGACAACTAAGAGGAAAAATAGGAACAAATTGGGGAATGTGAGGGAAAATTAACATGTGCAACTTGGGGAGGGTGTGACATGTGTAGTGGGTCACTAATCCTTAATTTAATTATTTAAAATTGTTTAATTGTGCATGGGAGGACATGTGTCAATGCAATTTTTCCTATAAAAGAAATGGTGAGGAAAAGAGAACTTACCCTATTGTTGGATGATTGTTATGTTGCTGCAAAGTTTCTTGACTAGTTTACTTGTGGAGAGTTGGGTTCAAGCTTGTGCAAAGAGGTGGAAGCCTCCGCATGCGAGGGAAAGTTTGTGCTATTGTGATCATGTTTTTTTTTTGGCCCCTTTGTGGCTCCGGGGGCTAAGTGGGAAGAAGAGTACCCCTAACATTGGTTGAGAGGTACCGGTGAAGTCTCGGCATTGGCATGCGAGAGAGAAGGATGTAGAACAAGCATACAACTAGAGAATCTTCTCAAAATTATTCATCAATCCGGTTACAATACTTGAATTGCATAAATGTTTGATTGATTATGAAAATATGAATTGTAAATATACATTATTAGGATATGATGTAAATTAAATTCATCGAATTTGGACTGGTACAGTTATGATAACTAAATTATATGGAGAAGATTTCTCCTCATTTTGTATGAATTATTACATTAGTTTTATTTAAAAATTATCCATTCTAGTCAAGAATGATAGATGAAATAAAGGGATGATATAGTTTATAGTTCTAGTTTTATGAAAATTGGTTTATTCGATGTTAATCTAAGTTGTAGAGAGACAAATATATTGTTAATAGTTGTATTTATTCATTGTTGTATTACACGAGATTTTGCATAGCCATAATCGTTGTAAACGTCCTATTCTCGAAATAGAAGTTATCCTAGATTGGTACTTAATATTATCGTAAGAGAGTTGTCTCGATATAGTCTAGGTACATGCGAATATGTTAAATGGTAACACACAATCCAATCCTTGTTATGACTTTACAAACGTTGATGTTGTGAATGAATTATTTTCTTTGCTCTGTTATAAGAATTGAATTAAAAAAATATAAACATATATATGGGTGATTCTTCCGTTGAGACTCCATAGGGATATTATCTACCATCTTCTGGCATATTTTATTTACTAGATCAAATGTCGAATCAATAGTAAACCTTAGATAGATTATGGGTTGCACTTTTTCCTTCGTTGATAATATTAACCTTCTTTCGTCTTTTACTTAAGGGGAAGTGTAGTCGAGTTTTGCTCGTCGGTGAATAGAACTTACAGGGATTATGGCTCTCGAAATCACTCAGATTCTGGAACCTGATGTATGTTAACCTCTAAACAGTGGCACCTGAATGAGAATGAGACGTATTTCGTAATTATCAATTGTGGACACAAGATGACAATTATGTCCTCAGTAATGGTTAAATTAGTGAACGATATGTGAATTCGAGTTTTCTTTTACCTTGAACAATGATTATGTTAACTATGCATAGATCATACTTATGTCAAAGAGTTGTGATGCTTCGAAAGTCACCGAGATTCTTGGATACGTTTTTCTACTATATTTTAATTATTTTTGTAATGATTAAATTGTGGTTACATTCCTTATTAGTCCTTGTCATAAGGATAGATGGACTATAGAAATCGATAAATCGTTGACCTATTATTAGATTGTGCATTAACCAAAAATATTTCCATATTGTCTATTGTTGGAACAAGGGAAGTGAAAACATCGATTTTTATATAATAAAAAGTATCATGTTTGTCAAGATCTGATTGGACAACAGATTGGAGGTCTTATTGCTGCCTTTGCTATTCCCAATGTGAAATATGTTGGCATATCCAAAGTATTTGGTAGTATATGGTATTTTTGAATCATACATTTTATTATGAATTGGTCGAAGGTGGATTAATGCTAGCATTAGTTCGAATGTTTCCCTTAGCATTTTCTGTTGGGTAGAATACATTCTCTACCAAATTACTATGTGTGATTTTTGTTTTATTGTTGCGTGCTTTGAGAGAATAGGCCTACCACACTGCATATTTTCTTAAATTCTTGCACAAATGTATGTCCTTCAACGATCCCGATAGTATTAATTGTTTACCTAGCAACTCCGTTAGTCTTAAATGTTTATTGTATAGATGAGTTGCGACACAATTTTGTTCATGGTCGACATCTCTTCTCGAGTGGTCGATCCTTTTTCACTGCTTCATTCCATGATTCTGGTTCTTGTTTGATTCAAATTTGCAAATATGAGGTCCTACACTTGTAGTTCGAGCTCTTCATGGTTTTTCACTGGTTTGTTGTTCTTCAACTTTGCAACCTGTTGGACCTATTGTTGCAGTTTGCAGTTTTTGGGCCTGAGCTCTTGTCATCCTTTGTTGATGGGTAAGTTTCCCTATTGTTTTTTTTTTTCAATGGTGGGAGTCCCTACCTCCAGATTCTGTTGCAGACCATCTTTGTCGGTGCTCTTAGTTTTTGTTCCTGGAAACCACATGTCTTCATATGCGGGTTGTCACATCCATAGCTTTTCCAAAAATTGCAATGAAAAGGACTTTATGAAAAGTAGTTGGGAGCTATCAGAAGAGGGAACCATCGAGTGGGGTGTAGACATAGGGTATTCCTTTATTCTGTGGGTCGGAAAACTACATCTACCTGTTCTCTTTCTCCTGAGTAAAGTTATGGTTTTATTTATTTGCGTTCTTTCTCCTATTTGGTTCAGTTTCCCGTGTCATTCTATTTTCTTCTCATATGTTGTGGGGACTAGGGGGGATTCAAGTTGAGAAGAAGAAGGTTGAAATATACATATGGGGATTGGTACCCTATTTTGATTTCCTTTTTTATTTTTCTACCTCTTATTTTTTTCCCCTTCTTTTCTCTGCTTTCATAGAAACTAAAAGTATGTAGCAAATAGCTTGAAAATGACAGTTGAAGAGATGAAAGAAGTAATAGATGTTGAGTCGTATGAAATAGATACACAGTCCATTATACATGAAAACATTGACGTGGTTTTTCATAGCAATGGGATTTTTAGATTGGATGCATTCTCATATACTATTGGGGATTTCCTTTTCGATACATTCCAGGTTCTATTTCATTTCCGTTATTCATTGACTGAGCTACGCAATGGATTGATAGATTATTTATTGACCTGTTTTAAAAATGGCGATGTTGAGTCTTTGTAGTCCTATGAGTACGAGCTGGAATTTGATTTTCTTCGACAATTGCATGGAATATGTGATGTCGCTAAGTATTTTTCAAATATGCGGTTGTCTGCATCTCTAGTTCTACCTGCACATGAGAGGGGACTTTGGGGAGATACATTTTGTATATGGTGGCTATCTAACTGGATGAATATATTAGATGGCATATGGTCATTGAAAAGAAAAACAAGATATCTAATATTCAACAAGATTGCATCTGAAAATCGATATTGCATCTTGTTCCATGATGCCAATGCCCTCAGTGGCCATTATGAAACACTGTTGTACAAAAAATTTTCCATATGAAATATAAAAGGTCCTCATATTTACTTGTTTGTTATTTGCAAAGACCTTCAATCGCAATGGAAATGGATTTTGCATGGCATAGATTACCATGGTTTATAGCTGGAAACAAATGTTGTCTCTAGCTGTGGAGATAGTTTGTTCAATGCAATTTGTTGTTTGGTGGCAACTGGGTTCGATGTTCAGTCATTGTGGATTTACACTTTATAGTCATTTTTCAATGCGATTATAGGCAGCCTTCAACAGGATTTTAGGTGCTTGCATCAACACCTTTGCCCATATCTCGTAGAAAATATATCGGTAGTTGGAAGTTGGCAGGAATACCTTGTGAAAATGGTTCTTCCATATGGAAAAGGGAATATGGAAGGTTGAAGATTCTATTTTCAATGGTTTTCTATGATATTCAGGGTGAATATCCAGGTTTGGTCGCCCTTGCCATATGGCACTGTCCATTCCTAGATTATTGATTCGAATTACGATCGAAAAATTGACATCCTCTCGTTAAAAACATATACAACACATATCCATTATGAACCTTTTCTTGTACATATCGGTAGTTCAGGATTGACTGTCCATGCCACCCAAACAACATCAAATTTTTATAGACGTGGAATGATTTTTAGTGAAAATGAAACTCCTCCCGGTTGTGATATGTGCAAACAGGGCTTGAACAAAAAAAACATGCATAAAATTCATGACAGTTGTGATGAGGCCATAGAGGGATTAAACAAAAAACATAGAGTAAGTTATCACAATTTGAAAAATATTATTCGTCAAATTCGTTCGACTTGTGATAAGGCCATAGAGGCCTTGAACAAAAAATGTAAACTAGTTTCTCAGAAGTTGGGTGAGAGTGAAATTCATCCCATTTTCCACCATCTCATCCTACCCTTGGGCAAGAAATGTAGATTAAGTTACTACAACTTGAAAACGGTCATGCGTGAGAGAAAAAAATACATTGCTACACTTACTTTTAGAGAGAAACTCACATATCAAAATGTAAAGAAATTTGTTCGTGCTAAATAGAACATAAACATGTGTGATCGCATATCCTAGAATGGTCATGAAACTGTGCCAATTCGTGGTCTACAAGAAACACCATGCAGTAGTAGCAATGAAAACAAGGAAAAATTTTCTACCCATACTTCCCTACGAAATAAAAATGCAAGACAGACGTACATGAAACAAATGAAAGACACTCCTTCCATTGCATGTGCAATTTGTGAACAATTGATTTTTTCAAAAAGAGTAAGTCTTTCACGCCTGATTTGCAAGCATAATACCTTCACTTGACAGTGCATGATAAACCATTTTCCAGTGGGAAAGTTTGTCTTCCATGCAAACGATCGCTTGAAAATGGAGAACTGCCACAGTTTGCAACCCCTGACCGAATAAGATGTAATACACCACTAGCAGATGTAAGTGCTCTTATGGAACTTGAGGAGATACTTGTGTCTCTGTGAATTGCATTTTCTAAAATCATACCTTGGGGGTATAAATGACCCTAGATGAGCTTAACATGATCAATTATTAATGTGCATGTTCAGCTGGATGTTGTGCAAAAAGTTTTGCCACAATTCATTAACAATACAATTACAATTGTTGTGGCTCTGAAAAGACATTTGCGATACAAAAATTCCTATAATATAGGCAAAGTGCATGTGCATGCTATTATGAAAGCATTAAAGGAGTTATGTTCCATGGACTTGTAGAAAGAAGAGAACATTTGTATAAATGGCAACTGGGAAAGTGTTCTCGCAGAAGAACATGGAAACTATGTAGACACCCTCGAAAATCCTAGTGATTTTGATACAAGTGATGAATCGGAGATTGAAACACTTGTTGAAACATTGGTGCATGGATTCACTGATTCACAGTGCATTTGTGACTTGCAAGACAAAATTGTCGAAATTGCACCTGTCGAGGGGAAACATCCACTTGGAATATTCAAGGACAAATTTGCTGAGTAAATGAACTTTAAAACACTCTTCTATGGAAATCCACGTGGCACTGATATTACAGAACAATTCAATTATCATAAAATAGCCTGATGGGAGCGGTTACTTCTCCTGTCACATAAAAAATTTGTTTTTCAAAACAATGCCCATAATAATAGAGCAAGTTATGTCATGCATGTAGGTTCGAATAGGAAAAGTCCATTTACAAGGAAGAAATTTGTTGGCTAAGGATGTGAAGTACAAAGCAAACCTAGAAAAAATTATGAAATCTGATATTGGATACATAGATTTCAAAAACATCCGCACCTCTCCTGACTATTTGCAACAAAACAAAACAAATATTTTTGTAATGATTTGGTAATTGGGCCCACCAACATTTTTCTTCACATTTACAAGTGTAGAGAATTGTTGGGATCCATTGGTGGCTACCATATCTGACCTTCATAGGAATAGGAAACGTAAAAAAGAAACCGATACACTCGAAAATAACGACATTGACTACCTCATAAGAAAAGACCCGATGACATCTACTCGATACTATGGACATAGAATAAATACTTTGAGACAATTGATATGCCATGATGAAACGTTTTTCAAAAAAATATCGGACTACTTTTTTGTGATTGAATTCTAGAACAGTGGAAATGAACATGACCACACATTGTTGTGGATAGAGGGTGCACCCGTCTATGGAGCTGATAACAATTCAGAGATCGAAAAAATTGTGGATAAATACATAACATGAAAGAGATATCATTTGGATCCAGAACTTGCAAAAGTCCATAGACATTACCATACAAGAATTTGTAGAAAACAAAAAAAAACTCGCATTGCAGATACAACTTTCCCATGCCACCAATGAGAGCTACAAGAATCATAGAGCCAGTTAGTTTAGAGGACAATGTTGTTGTTGAGAAATCTAAATCCTTGTTTGCATTTCTAGAACAAAGAGGATTTGACCAAATGATGAGCTTTGATGCCTTCTTGACACAAGTAAATCTATCAGAAGATGAGTACATCCAAGCCATACAATGTACGCTTAGGCAACCAACACTTTTACTTAAACGAAAAATCTCCCATATTTGGAACAACAGTTTCTCCAAGGACATGCCAATTATGTGGAAAGAAAATACAGATGTGTAGTACGTGCTGAATGCATATGTTGCATCATCATACTGTACCTTGTATATGAGAAAGACTGACAAATCTATGACAAGTGCATTCAGAAGAATACACAAAGAACATGAAAGAAGTCATATTGATGCCATACAAATGATACACACACTTGGAAATACATTGCTTAATCTTTAACAAATTTCTGCTCAACAAGCAGTTCACATTGCACTTTCCTTGCCCCTCACTCGTATTTCAAGAAAATGTGTCTTCATAAACACATCTCCACTTGAAAAACACACATTTTTACTTAAACCACCAGTTTTGCTACAACAAGAGCCTGACAATTCAGAGGACATGGTATGTCTCTCTATTATTGATTATTACTTCCAGCGTCCATCTCCTATTAGGGATATCTGCTTAGCAGAATTCGTATCGCATTACAAAAAAAATGGTGCACCCATATAAAGAAGAAAAAAACCCTCTGTGATACGGTTTGCCAAATACAATAAATATTGTGACTGTGAAAACTATTGTAGAGAAAAAATGTTGTTGTACATTCCGTTCAATGAAAATGAAGACAAATTGATACATAGCTTCTCTACATGGGAGGTTGTGTATGTTGCGTTTGAGAGTATAGTTCACATCAATGAAGCTAGATTTAAATACAATGTTAATCCAACATGGGGCAATCTAGAAGTTTCACTTAATGACCTAGAAAACCCTGGTGATCATGATGAGACATTCAGAAACCCAAAAACAACCACAACTCCTTCTGAGTCCTATGACTTACAAGCAGATTTGCCTCGTCCTCTAGCGGATGGAAGTGAAAAACGTATCAATCTTGGTTTTCAAGTTACAAAACATCCTTTCCTAATTGAAAATAATGAATACCACAAAACAAGATGTCTGTTGAATCACAAACAACAAACAATTCTAAAGGACATCGCTCTTAAAAAATGCTTGAACATGAACAATCTTGTGCATGTGTTCCTTACAAGCGGAGCAGGAATAGACAATATATTCACAGCGAAAGCATTGTTCCAAATGCTTATACGAATCTATGATTCAAAAAATTCCTCTATTCCTGTGAAACCAAAGGGCCTAATAGTTGCATACATAGGAAAATATGCATACAATGTTGGTGGAACAATAGTCCACTCTGGATTTTTAATGCCTTTTAACAACTCACAGTTTCTTCCACTTAGCAAGGAAATGTTGGATACATTATCTAATATTTATGAAGAACTCCAACTTGTCTTTATAGATGAAACATATTTGATTGGGATTCGGTTCCTGTATTCCATTGACAACTGACTAAGAAGCATAAAACATGTGTAGACTAAATACTTTGGAAACATTGACATGATATTTTGTGGGGATCTTTACTAGGCACAACCCATCCAAGATTGTTTGATATTTGAACAACCTACAGTTAATATGGAAACAATCACCCATGACTTCTGGAGAGACAATATTAAATGCTTTGAGTTGCATACTACAATGCACCAGACAAATGAAACATTCATTGCAATTTTGGATAGAATGTGCACAAACAACCAAACATATGATGACTTGACCTATATCAATTTGAGGTGCTTATGGCCTACACCAACAGACCCAACTTTCCCTTACCTATTCTACAAAAATAAGGATGTTGCAAAGCATAACATCCACATGTTGTCACTCATGCCTGGCAATGATATCATCATCAATTTGATTGACCTGGAAGAAGACAACCATGGAAATGTGCCACATCATGAACATTCAGTCACTTTACCTTTGCAGCTTGTCCTCAAATTAGAAATGTTGGTTGAAATATATGCCTGCAACTATGATTCACAGGATGGATTGGTGAATGGTGCAGATAGAATACTAAAAGGATATACGAAGAAAAAAAAAGTGGATGTCCTTTGGATTAAGTTCCATGAACCGCATATAGGCAAGAGACAAGCAAGCAAGTTGTCTTATCAATATAATTCAAACACTGGAAGTGATTGGACACCTATTTTGTGAATATCGAAGCCAATATCGACATCAACAAAGATAGGTCAACTGAAAATTTGAAAATAGTTTTCGATTAAACTTGCATGTGCATGTACAGTCCACAGATCACAAGGGCCAACACTTGATAATGCTGCATTTCATCATGCTGGAATTTGCTTACATGGTCTTGTATACACAACATTGTCTCGTGTCAGAAGCATAGACTCCTTTTATATACTAAGTCCTCTCACAAAACATAACTTCAAAGTGAAACAAAAAGTTGATATTGAAATGGAACAACTCAAGACCACCACAAAATGGCAACTGCATTATGATTACCAATCCATACAAACAAATTCATATGTATCAATTCTCTCACTTAACACATGCATCTTAAATGCACACATGGATTATATATTGAATGACTATGATATAATGCAATCCAATATTTTGTTCTTGCAGGAAACACAGTTGGAATTATGCATGCAGAACAAACAATTCCCAAATCACAATTGCATATCAAGTTGCATTACACATGGGGTGATGATACTGGTGAAAAAACATGTACCAATTTTGGACCATATACATATCAAAGAAAATAATGTTGAACTGGTGCTTGCAAAAAACAATTCCCATGAAACAGAAGTTGCAATACTGAATCTGTATGTTTCTCCCCATACAACATTCTCCAACATAGTGCATGTTATTTATAATGCATTGGGCCATTTCCATCTGAACAGACCCATTCTACTTGTAGGAGAATTAATTATTGACATGCTACAAAATACCGGCAGAACAAAAAAATTGGAAAACTACATGTGTAAATATAGTCCCCGCTTTCTTTTGAACAACACAGGCCATCTGCAAAACACACTTATTGACCATGTCTGGTCCAATGTGTCCATTCCTCAATACATTTTGTTTGTATTAGACACATATTGGTCTGATCACGATACAATTGGTATTGCACTTGAATTATGACATATACATCAAACTTATTGCAAACTCATATTTCTATGTTTCAAAGCATATCTGTATCCCTTATTTCTACACATATCGTTCTGGTGAGAATATAGACGATGTTCTACTCGAATTATAAAATATACATTGTGCAAACAAAAAGAAGAAGGTACATCCTCCCAAAAACTATTTGTGACTCTATTCATCTTATTCTATTTTTTTTTGTATATGTAAATAGTAGTTGCCTTTTTCTTAACATCTAAACTTATGTTCATATCCCTTTTGTTTTGTACTTTTTTTGATAGAAAAATAAAGGAAAACTAGATGGCGCAAAGAACTCCTACCTAGAGTTGTAGACGAATCCATGCAAAGGTGCATTATTTTTCTACCCATGTTCCACAGGAAACATTTTTTCGTCTACTTTCTCTGTATTTGTCAAACTTGTTTGTAGTTATGTTTTTTTTTTTTTTTTTTTTGCGCCTAGATGCCGCTACCCTGATCTAGCCAACCCACAAATCCACCTATCAATTTGTATATCGCCCAATTACGAGTGTTATTTGCAGGACACAGAACATTAGAGGCATAATGTATAGCCCACAAGTGCGCGATCCAAATAAGTGGCTAAGTATGGAATAAGGGATCTATGCATATTTGGTATGTAGTGCTCATTTCTGGGAGCCCTCTAGCCCTAGAGTCTATCGATTTGTATATCACGGAAATCAGTAGACGTAGAATGTTCAGCCGACCAACTCCCAAATCTGCTTGTCAAATGACAAATGTTGAGTTGGCCAGGCCGCAAATCTGCTTGTCAATTTATTATCATAAGCTATTTGTAAGGCATTGAACAATAGAGGCCCATTTTTAACCCCGCCAGCCCGAGAACTCGTAATCCAAAAATTGTACATGGTCTATAAAATCTCATCCACCCCGCAAGTCCACTAGTCAATTTGTATAATTTGTATATCGAAGAACTGTATGTGCTATCTGTAAAAAATGAAAGAATAGAGGCCTATTTTTTGACCCCTCCCACCTGAGAACCCGCAAGTATGGAATGATATATCGGTACATGGTCTATAAAATCTCATGTCCATACTTTATAAAGGTACATATTTATTTTTTCCTCATTTCTGCACACATTGATCTGGTAACCACAAAGTTGGTGTTGCACATGAATTATGAAATATGCACTGGGAGTTAGATGGAGCCCTTTTCTTTTCTTAGGAAATTTTGAGCCCACTAGCCCAAGAACCCCATTTCTATATGGAAAAAATTGGCCCAATGTATAGTCCACAAGTCTGCTATCCAAATAAGTGCCTAAGTATGGAATAAGAGATCTGTGCATATTTGATATGTATTGCTCATTTCTGGGAGCCCGCCAGCCCTGGAGTAAAATGTTGAGCCAACCAACCCACAAATCCACTTGTCAATTTATTATCATAAGATATTTGTAAGGCACTGAACAATAGAGCCCCATTTTTTACCCCGCCAGCCCAAGAACCCGCGATCCAGAAATTGTGGATGGTCTGTAAAATCTCAGCCACCTCGCAGGTCCACTTATCTATTTGTATATTGCGGAACTGTGTGTGCTATTTGTATAACATTGAACAATAGAGGCCTTTTTTTGATCTCTCCCTCCCAAGAACCTGTGATCCCAAAAGTGTCCAAGTATGGAATTCCATATCCGTACATGCTCTATAAAATCTCATGTCCATACTTTATGAAGGTGCACTTTTAGTTTTGCCTTGTTTCTACACATACTGATCTGGTAACCACAAAGTTGGTGTTGCACATGAATTATGAAATATGCACTGGGAGTCGGACCCATCCCTTTGGTTTGCTTAGCTGAACAATTCTGACTCATGCAGTTTCAACATTGGACACTTAGCAGTTTCACCATGCACTTTCAGACTTGGCCATTCCTTCCTTGCTTTCTCTTCCCCATGCCCATCACCTTCGCACGTGTGCATAATAAGAAATAGTGTTTATATATATATATATATCTATATATATCTATATCTATATCTATATATATATATATATATATGTCTTCTTTATAAATATTTAATGCTAACAAGTCATCATGCAGGCACCGTCTAAGCTATAATTGATGCACGCAAGGCTCGAGAAGTTTTGCCATCAATGGAATTTTTACGAAGGCTTTTCTTATCCATTCCCACTCTTAATTCCAAGTGACATGGAATGTCATTAGCACGCCACTAGCTTTCTTCCTTCACGAAACCTCCAATATCTTTCGAGTCTTAATTTCAAATACCATGGAATGTCATTCGCACGCTGCCATCTTGCTTCATTCACGAAACCTCCAATCCTTAAATTTTCTTAGCTGTAACCGCCACCTTTGCACTTCAAAGTATGCAATAATTAATCTTTACTTCTAATAGGTCACCATACAACACGCATAGATATTTTCGTTAATGAGGATATTTTCCATTCGCACGCATTGAATCAATGTTTCCAGGGGGTTATATTGTCCCCTCCATTTCTTCATTTCAAGCAGTGTCTGGAGAAAACCAATGTTTCCATAAATTGTTGGCAGCAACTCAACAATAGTTCTGTAGAGATACAGTGAACATCTTCCTCATGAGCTTCCCATGCAGAAGAAGGTAAAAAGAATTGTAGGGGAGGCGGAGCAGCCCAAAATTTACAGTGAAAACATGGATCTTGACGTTGATCTGGAAATCATATTCTGCAACCTTGATCATCCAATAGATGCAATTCAGCATGCCTTCTCAATGGACATGGTTGATAAAGAAATTTTTGATGAAGATGAATCCTTCGTATTCTAGAGTGTTGTTTTTGAAACTGAATCAAAAAAATTAATCATTGAAAAAAGAGATGTAAAAACTAAGAAAATAAAACATCATTCAAAACTTGACCTTGCCAAAATGCAGGCGTCCAAAATCTCTCAACTTCACATGGAAACCGAATATGCTCTTCATGATTCTGTTGGAGTCATTGAAGATGAAAATTCCAGACTAAAGAAACAGATTAAGTAATTAGAGGAAGGTGTGTTTCCTATGCCATTGCTTGGAAGTTCTTTGTAAATAGCCATGCCTATGACTGCGTGCACCCCTGAAAAAAATCTAAAAGGGTCCTCCAACTTCCTTGCATCATGTAGAGGATATGTGGAGAAATATATCAACAAAATAATGGAACTGATTACTAAGGCTTGGGAAACATCACATAATATGGATTCCCTGGGGAGCAGGGCACATAACTTGCTCCTACTTCTGTAGATCAATTTAAAAAATGAAGAAACTTTCTATGTGCACATGGTCATCCCTTTTGTCTTTCATGTCAACAACATGCCAGAGACAAGAAGAAGACAACATGATCTCCCGTCCAATAAACGACTCACTCAATTAGAAGCATGTTGGAAAGAGAAAGTGAAGAACATGTATCTCATCGTCCAATCATGTGAGCAAGCAATATCAAATAAAGAAACATTATTCACAAAGATCACCAAAATAGACTTAGCAGGAAAGGCAAATTTCTTCCAGGACCCCAGCTTAATCCTCAACTCGATGGCGTTAACCAAGCAAGCTTTCAATAAACAAGTTGATAATTTGAAGGCCTTGTCTTTAGAAAATTTTTACAAGATTCTTGAGTATCATGAAGAAGAGATGGACAACTGGCTAATCCGGTATTCGGTACAGAATGGAGATATTCATGAATCTCTATGTAAACTTTCAATTGATCTAAGTGAATTAGAAAATGAAGTTTTCAGCATTAAAATCCGCAATGACATCAACGTCGCCCCTTTGAGAAGCTATATTGAAGAGAACTTGAAGTGGGTCATGAATGAAATCCAACAGTGAAATGCATAAATCCTCTGTTTATCAATCTAGATATTCAAGTAGGCCACCCAAAAAAACCAACAAGGAAAGGAATGACCAAGAAGACACCAAAATTACTTATACTTACCATCCATGTAAGTGTATAATGATAGTCCTTTCTTTATCAATCCAGTTATTCCAAGTTTTCTGAGTAGAAATCTATAGCCAAAAACTGATCTTCCCATTTCTACTTTTAAGGTATTACATTCTACCGTGTCTGACTTCTTTCCATAGTTCTATTTCTTATACATATTTTTGTTACAGTTTGTGGGAGCCCCAATCCTAGTCTATATGAAAAATGCATGTAAATTTCCAGGGATATGTAACAAACTATTATTTTTTTCATATATTCCAAATAAAACTATTCTTTTGTCTCCTTATATATTTATATGTTCCTAGATTTTTATCTTCAGCTATGCTGAATGTGAAGTCATTTGTTTATTTTATCTCAATTCTCTTTTTTTCCTATGCATATTTTCTCTGGCTTGGTCATTTTCAAAATAAAGTATGACATAAATCAATCACTCAAATTTGAGATATCATATTTCGCATATATATATATATATATATATATATATATGTTTCTTTAAATTTCTAGGAATATGTAACACGTTTCATTATTTTTTATATAAATGTCATAAAATTATGTTCACTATTTTTTTTGTACTCAAACGTATAGAGAGTATGTCATTTCTTGCATATTTACCACCTATCCTTCATACTTTTTCCACAAAGGCCCTTCAAATTAAAATAGTCCACAAGTTCGCTTGTCAATTTGTATATCACGGAACCGTGGGTTCTCTTTGTAGGCCATGGAACAACAGACGCCCAATTTTCAGCCCGCCAACTCGACAACCCGCGATCCAAAAACTGCCTAAGTATGGAATTGGGGCTCCGTGCAAGTATGGATTGAGGGGTCCGTGCATTCTCTATAAAATCTCATCCCCATAGTTTAAAAAAGTACATATTTCGTATGTATAAAACTAAATATCTACTTTAAAAATTTGTGTATTTACTATGTATAATTTATGCTCTCCAAGAACCTATAATTTGATACATTTCAATTTCTTGTATCCACAAGCCCCTTGTTTTAAAGAAAAATAATTCAGGAATGCTATTTTTTTTTCTACTTTTATGTGTTCCTAGATTTTTATCTTCAGCTATGATGAATGTGAAGTCATTATGTTTATTTTATGTCAATTCTCTTTTTTTTATGTATATTTTCTCCTGCCTGGTCATTTTCAAAATTA
>JZKD02S1675767.1:170011-183907 GCA_000966675.3 Picea glauca
CTATTGTACATCGCTATTCATAGACATAATGAAGGGGTCGTTACATAAGGTTAGATCCCATTGCAACCTTTCATTCATGAGGACACACATCATCCGATCTTGAGATCCGAAGGTCGAACACTCTGGAAGAGTTGAGGCATAAAATTGGTTGGGGTCGAGAACTCCGAAAGACCCAAAGGTCGAAGTTGATCTCATTTGTACATTTGCAAGGGACACATGGAGAGTCAACCTTACCTCTTCCAGTTCAGTGCTCTGGGGGATAAAGTGTGTTAGGCATCCATAATTCCTGAATCCTGGAGTCCTGAAGTGGATCGTGGTCATTGATTGATAAGTAGGTGTGGTCCATCGATTTAAGTCCTTCGAAGGTTAGCTAGTCTAACACTCCAAGAGGACTTGATGTGTAGTGTTTTAGAAATCCATGAATCCTGAAGTTGTGAATATGATCAAAGTTGCTTATCTATGGGAGCCTTGGAACTGTCTGATATGATCTGAAATTTAATATTTCGTGAGTATTGTGTGTTGGAGTGGTCAAAACTCTTGAAGACTAGATTTGTGAAGGGATATCAGCTATTAACTACTGAATATTGTGGATCGTTGATCTATGAGCCTTCAAAGTAGCCTGTTGGTTCGGTGGTTAGTTCTTCCCTAGTGAAAGTTGTAGGAGGGCAGATCTGTTGAAGCCCGAATTTCTGAAATTGTTTCCTACCATAGATTTCACTGCGTGTTGTTGACCATCGATTCCCATATACATTCAGAAGTTCACGAGTCCATGAATTTAGAGGACTGGATTTATAATGCCTGGAGCTAGGATATTTGGAGTCCTCAATTATCACCTATTGGTTAGTGTCAAGTCACAGCTCGTGGTAATATGAGAAAATAGTTGAAGAGAGAAGTGGGCTAGGACCCGAGTAATTGGTTTTAAATAAGGGACTTAAGAAAAGAGCCTGTAGGTTTATTATTGGACCCGCACGTGGAAAATTAAGGACTTGTGTTTGATTTTGAGGGCTCAGCAGACACTAGCAAATTTGGCTCATTTTGCGATAGTTGTTTTGACACTCTTGTGACATTATGTCGTGGATATTGCGACGAATCCCAAGTTTCTGAAACGTCATTTTATGTCATGTGGAAAATGTGAAGAACTTGAATTACCGTCACAAGAGCGACGACCCAAATAAATTTCTCACAATTGCAACAAAAAAGAAATATTGTTGTTAATACGACAATATAGTAAACCTAAGTGAAATCAACATGTCATTGCAATTGAGGTGACCATTGTGACGACAAATTTTGTTGTCTATAAAGCAAATGCGTCTCAGCAATCTCAGTTTTCATTTTACTTTCGACGATAACTTTTTTATGTTTATGTAGAAAATATGTAACAAGAGTTTAAGTTGTCATTGCACTTGCATCGTAGCAATATAAGTGGTCGTCGCCATTGCGACGACAAATTTTCTTTATTTATATTGCAAAAATGATGCAAGAGCATCGTACAATGCCAAAGCACGCACCTAGTCAAAGGAACAGCTGGACGTGTAGATGAAAAAAGGGACATGTTTTATGAAAACGTTTTGAATTTTGAAATCTGAAGCATTAATGTAATAGCAAGGAGAAGCGTACTTACATTTATGTCTCGGAGATATGAATAGATCTGGAGAAATTATTCTCATTTGTCGGATGTAATAGGCATTTAATTCTGTTAATGTAAAGTAGGTAGATATGAATGTTAGATTAGACAGTTTAGAAGTGTAGGGGGGGAAATGGATATAGACACCCTCACCCTTGTATTATTGTATTATTATGAAGAGATGTAGCAGAGAGCTGTAGAGAAGAACCCATGTACAGGATCACTTGAGTTAATATATGAAGCTTTGACTCAATTTTCATGGTGTTATGATGCTTACTGTTTACATTTGTTAAATGGTATGTTTACAACTGTTTTGTTTCTTTGTTATGCATTTATTCCAATGGTGTATTATGTGTATGATTTCATGTTGAATGTATGAAGTATGAGAGAGAAGAAGAATGAGTTTCAATTGTTTCTCTTCCTGAGAATTTCCTGCAAGGAGTGTAATGAACGTCTGCAAGGTGTGCATTGACGAGGATATGAGTTTTATCTTAGAAAGCTTAGGAGAGATATCATTGTTCTCATAGCAGCAGAAGCGTAGGTGAAGCACAGAGCCGTGAAAGGTGTGTGCAGGCTGGTGGAAGCCTTAGAATTTATTAACTAAGGTGAAGGTCGAGGGCCTACTGTTGCAAAGAGTGTATAGGGTCGAAGACTCAAATAACCAAAGGTTATTTGAAAGTTTGTCGCAAGGAGTGTGAGAAAGAACCTTTTGGAAGTCTTGAGTTTGCAAGTGAAAGCTCAGGAGAGATAATGCCTTTAAAGTGTATAAAGGGAGATGAATATCAAAACCATCGCATAGAAATTAAGTTCAGGAGGGAGAGAACTCATTCGTTGGGTAGAAGTCATTGAGTAGTGAATCGGGCGGTTAGAATTATCCATGGAGAGCTTGCGAAATTGCAAGGACTTTAGGATCTAGTGGAGCTATAAGGTGATTAGGATTTAGATGAAATAACCACCCTAATATCAAGAATCAACGTGAACTGTTGATCATGGTCGATAAGAGCCGTTGATTTCATTTCAACCCACGTCGTTGGATCATTTCACAAACTCGGAGTTCGTAAGTTTGGAGGGCAGACCAAAATTCTTAGTTTTGCGAAGTTGCGAGTTACGAGGAGTAGAGAAGGAGATCTAGACCATTGGATCCAAGCCACGGGAGAACCATTGGATCAGAACCTCTGCGTGGCATCGCATATCGAGGGTTTGGGGTTGAAAGGATTTATTTTCGACTGCAGAAGTCACGAAGTGTCAAGCGCCGAGGGATCGTACGGACATGTAGCACATCTGTTAGGTGGGGTCACATGCTTGATAGGTGGTGTAACATCAAGCGCCCAAGGAAAGTGGAAGCGGTGAAAGGTGGAGAACACACATTGCCTGGGAAGGAGTCAACCCATTTTTGACTTATCACATCTCGGGGATTCGTAAGGTAGGAGCACGAGGGCTCAACACTCCAACTCGCGAAGTTGCGAGTTGCGAGGGGTGCCAGAGTTAGGCCCTAGCCAATGGTCATTGGTAGAGGTGCTAGCAAGGAAGGGGCCATACCCATATCACACTCTCAGGTATTGGAGGTTTGGAGTCGAGGGTCCTCAATTCACAAACTCACGAGATCGCGAGTCATGAAAGGTGTTTGTTCTAAGGCTCGGGTTGTGATCATGTGGAGGCGAAGACTCGCACCTGGTGCATGTGGTGCAGGTGGAGTTTTCGTGAAGGACCTGTGGATCAGATTCATTGAAGGTTTCAGTAAGGAACTAGAGGAGCTGCTTCGACCTGAGGATAATTTAGAACAATCCTATGCGGATCTCGGATAGAGGGTCAGGGGTCTGCGTCAAAAACTGTCATAGCAATATAAGTTGTCATCACAACTGAGATGACAACTTTCATTGTTTATATGGCAAAAGTGTCGCAACAATATATGTTGGCGTCGTACGTGCGCCGACAGCTTCCATTTTTTATATGGAAAAATTATCGGGGCAATATATGTTGTCGTCTCAATGGCGACGACAGTTTTTCATTCTTTATATGGCAAAAGCGTTGTAGCAATATACGTTGTCGTCGCAATTGAGATGACAGTTTTCGTTGTTTATATGGAAAAAGCTTCATAGAAATATATGTTGTCATCACAATGGTGACGAAAGTTTTCATTTTTTATATGGCAAAAGTGTCGTAGCAATATATGTTGTCATCACAATTGTGACGACCAATATTTATTTAAAAAATAAAATAAAAAATTATTTTAGGTTGCAATTTTAATATTAATATTACCATATCCTCCAAGTGGAACATGGTTTCTCCTATAATTCCTTGGATAATGGGGATAGGTCTCAGTGCCTTGATAATGTGCATGAGAGGACAATAAATCCCTTAGGCTCTAAATGAATCTTTCGAGGACCTACAAGGGCCATGGACAAGGACACAAACCACAGAAATAAGCCTTATATAAGATATCATTATCATTAGAGTGGTATGAGCATATCCCAACGTTCAATGCACATAAAATTTCTCAACATGTTTGGGACTTCATAAATTTTATGGAAGACCTAAATATTTCCCATGAGGATGTTATGATGTGGCTTCTTCCCTTTACATTGAAAGAAAGTGCAATAGTGGTGGGATGTTCTTTGGTGCTATCATGTATCATAGCGGTGGGTGTTCTTTGGTGATATCATATATCATTAGTGGGTGATTCATAATTATGTTGTTCATCCTAGAACTCATACATATTACTTTTTCTTATGTACTAGGAGATACCACTTCTTATTGTCATGGTACAAAACCTTTATGATTGTATACTCCTTGATGGCTTATAAATGGAGGCATGGTCTTGGGGCCTCTTTTTTCTTAATATGGTTGTTGTTCCAGAGAAGAAAATGGAGGATAACATGTTAAGATGTGGATTGTGATATAGATAATGCTATCTTGATGAAAATAATAACCATATATACAATGTCAACAAAACCCAATTTGAAATATTAGATCAATATAAGGCACTTACTAATGCATGCAACCACAAATTGCTCCAAGGAAATGTAATAATTATTTGATGGGAAAAGACTATTGTTCTTTTTTCATGTTGTCCCTAGTTTTAGGATGTATTTTTGTTCTAAGTAAGTTAGAATTCTACAGGAGTATCCTAGTTCCCATATGGAAGCATATTTGAGCACCTTTTTCCCCAGCATAATCTCTGATTTTTACATACCATTGTTTTTCTTCAAAGATGCATCTAATTTGCAGCAATCAAGATACGTTTTCTAACCTATGTACAAATATCAAACACTTAAAAGAGGTTACAATTATAAAATACGTAATGCAAAGTTGGTTTTATCTATGAATGGTTAAGTTATAGGCACCTTCATCAAATTTTTATCTTTAGAACTGAAGTCTACATATTTTCCATAGCTCATGTGCACTCATTGTAAGATAGTAACAACCATGTCTCCATGTATCAACAACCTTGAGGACATTTAATTTTTAAGCACCTTTATCCATTTACATAATGAAGGTGGTTAAAGGTTAGATCTACAAGAATAGTTTGGAGATATAATATGTATCTCCAGGTTGGGAAATTGAAATTCTATTGCTAGAGCACCTCTACTGAGAAACAATATGACGATGACCTTGAATATATTCAGAGTATAAAGCATTAAAGGATTGGGTGTGTGCCACTCTTGGATAATTTGGTTGGTTTATTGAAGGACCACCCTTGCACACTTCTCTAGGATAGTTTCATTAGATCCATTAATGTGAGGATTTGGTTAGGCATTGGAGAAATGGAGCAAATTTGTTTCACTATTGTCATAATTCACAAAGTAGAACTTGCATATGATGAATGGTACATTTCATAAAAAGAATAGAGGCATGTTTAGAGCCAAATTGGAAGATCACTCACAGGATCAACCATAGAATTTGGTAAAAAATACATATTCTACTAAAGTGTTTGGCTTATAATGAGAAGCATGTAAAAATAACACTAAATTCTAGGAGAAATTACCCAAAACTTTTCCAATAATATTTCTATGTGATTATCTCAATAAAATGGTCTTATTCAATCCAAATACACTATCATTTTGAACTCAGGTTTCAAATTCATAGAAGTAACCTAGGTACCAAGCACACTGTAATTTAAACTACTCTTGAGAATTCTCTCTTGATGGACATAAATCATTTTAAGTATCAACTAAAATCATATATATTTCTTCATTACAAAACATGGGGAATCAAAGGAATATACAAAGTAAATGAAATATATGCCAACTCTTAATAATGTCACAATTTCTTACACTACAATTACTATAAATCAATTATTTGATATAACATGTGGAACTTGTTTATGCCGTGAATGGTTTTTGTTGTCCAAGACTCAAAATGAGATGACACATTCAAAATTTAAACACCCAACACAATGATTTAATGGAAAATACAAAATGAAATATCAAGCTGCCAAAAAACCCAATTATATAAGGATGAATAAAAAATCATATCGTATGGCTAAAAATCCCATTCTAATATGAATTCCAACCTCTAACGAAAATGTAAATGCTTACTGAAACAACACAAAATGAAAAGAAATGGTATGATGGATTTACATTTTTTCATTATGATTAAATTGATGTCACATGAAATATGCATCATGGTTGCACTTAAAATTTCTTTATTTCCCACGAATAGTTCTTGTTGTTCAAGACTCAAAATGAGATGACAGGTGTTATATCCAAGGATTCTTGTATCCAACATAGGTGAAATGTTTGGTATTCATAGGAAGGTTGATAGTATTAATGGGGTCAGTAGGCATATGATGCATAGGATAAGTAAATGTCCATTTGGTGTCATTTCCTCATCCACTTGCTTTGATTGTATTGAACATGTAGATGTATGAAAATTTCCAATGCAAAAATTCCCTTTCTTTTATACCATTCATATGTTATGCAATATATTCTCATTTGAAATAGAGAACAAACATACATTCTACATGCCAGATGGTAAGTAAAATTATCCACACTCTTCATTTCTGTTCTCTTGTCATGGTGTATTGAAGTCTATAAAAAAGTCTACTTCAGTTTTAAAGTGCCAACATAAATGTAACATGGTGCAATCAAATATAATGAAATTTATAACAAAAAATTCAAACTGCGGGAAGTTACCAAAAATCTCAAGAAATCATTTATGAAAGACTCATTTGGATAACTGTATAATTATTCCATTGAAATAAACAAATTATATCCATCTTCAACCAAGGATACAAGCACAAGAAACTATAAATATGAATTGTTCTCATCTCAGTTTTGAGGACCAACAAAAAATCATAAATGAATATTTTTTATCAGACTGAGTCTAAGATGAAGATTGAAGTTTGAGCTTGGTGTTTGGAAGAGATCCTCCCTACTAAAGTGTAATCTCAATGTGTGAACTCAATGGAGCAATTGTTGAAGGTTAGGAGGGCTAAGCACATGCACTAAGAAAAAAGTCTAAAGTTACGAAGAATGGCAAACCTAATAGTTTCACTCCTTCCAAATTATGAGGAATCAAGAGAAAATGATGCAAGATTATAGAATTTTCCATCTTTTTGTAGTTGACAAGTTTTTTGGAAGCCATTATAGACTATATTCTAATTTTACTAGTAGGAAGAGCCAAGAAGTAGATTATAATCATCTAAATGTGTAACAACACAATCATTTGTATCAAATAAATGTCCAATGGAAAAAGCTATGGAACAATTTTGAGTGAGAGGTATCTGTTTCCCTCCTTCTCTAACCCATATAAGATGATGTGGTTAGGAATGTAGTGTGATAGAACATTCTAGTGAATTGACTAATTTATGAGAAACAAAGTTCTTGCGTTTTCCATTTTCCATGGTCAATTATACAAGTTTTTTCTTGATCTGGGAATTATGAGTGAAGAGAGATTCCTTCTTCTTGTCAAAATATTTTTTATTGAGAGAACCAATTAAGGATTGGTGGGGGTTGGATTGTTAAAGTAAATATATTGTTGTTTTCATCAACATCGATCACTTTTGTTGCATGTTGGTATTTTGTAAGGAGGGATTTGGCCTTATTTTCCTAGAAAGTGCAACATTCATCATCATAATGACCATATCACTTGTGATCGGAACAATATTTATTCTTCCATTAAGAGGTGGAAATGGTTTCATCTTGGTCATGATCAGTTGTAATATCTTTCTTTAAACCCCTTATGTTTGGACATGGACTATGTGAATATGTGCTTAGTATATGTATAATTCTTACCTTGGTACCAGTCTAGGGTACCATCGATATATAAACAATGTGGACATGAAATAAGTGACCATGTAAAAATATTTCTAGTAAGGACCCATGGCCTAGATATTTCTAGAAAATGTGTAAATATAGTATAGGATATAATGTTTAATAGGGTATGGATATGATGTGATTGTGTTCCTAGTAAATTAAACATAAAATAATATTGAATCACTAAGGAGAACACCTAGAGGGTTTATGGATTGAAAAAAAGAAAAGGGATTGAAGAGAATGTGAGAGGGGCATAATTTATTCCTGAGTCAATTAAACATGACATTCCCCTAGGATTTAATCCAAGAGTAGGAAATGACATATTGAGTGAAAAATATGCCTCATTCTTATGGATTTATTCCTGATAAAATAATGTGAAGGAGAAAGTTGAATTGTGATTTGGAAGGAGAAAGTTGAAGCTCATGTTTAACTGCCCATTTTTATCTAACAAGAACAAGAATATTAGTGAGATTCCACCTGAGAGCCACCTATAAATGAGTGTTGTGAGAATTTGACAATCATCCAACCTCTTAAATAGGTGGGTCCAACTCCTCAATAAATGAAGCTAGTTTCCCCTTTTCCTATTGGGTTTGTGCAAAATGACTCACATAGTGATGAGATCCTCTTGACGGGTCTAAATTATCTCGACAACAACAAGGGTTACTCCCCAGTACACAGCCCCAACTAGACAATGCACTGTTTGGATTAGGAGTCCCATCTGGAATTTGGCTCGACTGCGATTGATATTGTTTTTGGGGTTTTGGCCGGTTACGGACCGATTTTTCGATGACAATGGATGATGAGAGGATATGAAATGAAATGATGTAGATGAAGACTATGTATGAAATTAAAACTAATGTATTACTAATCTAATTTAACCTATCCTGTCTAGGAGAAAACTAAAGTAATCGGCGAGTTGAAAATGAAATTGAATCCTATGTAAACTCCTACTTAGATAGTTGGAATAGAAGAGAAGAATCATAAACAAACGTGTACACATACATAAAACTAGATTAGTCCAAATTACAACAATGCACACATTAACAACTCAAAAAACTCAAGGCACAAAGATATTCGAAGCAACACTTAAAACTCTAGAATATCACATATTACATAATAATTAATTCATAAACAAACTAGAATTCTTACATTCCATATGAACAACATTCATCTTGACCTGAAACAATTCACTTCTTAGATTGCTTCACACATAAATAATTACTTCTCCAAAAGTCGGCCCTGAGGGTTTCTCCGGTTGAGGGGTTTTAGAGTTTTCATGTATTATGTGTCATTTTTTTTTTCGATTTTGAATTGAAGTATACAAGGAAATGAAGGAAAATTTCATGATGCAAGAGAAGAAAATGATTTACACCTTTTAGGAAATGTGTTTTGGATCATGGAGGTGACCACCCTTCAAACCTGCATTTTTCAAACACATTAAAAGGTTAAATGATTGAATAATAGCTAAACATCTATGACCACCCATATTGATCGATTATGTCACCACTCTATGATTTCAATGTTCAAATTGTTACATCTGCATTCTCAATCAAGGTATTTAACATGTTTGTGCATAGAAACAATTCCTCTTTGTATCCCACCTTGTGGAATCACAAGACCTTTATATTGAAATCCTTGGGTTCCTTTCCTTGGCTGATTTTTCTGCTCACAATGATTTGTGGAAGGTTCAACATCATTGTACATGTCATATAGGAATGAATAAGTAGGCTTTGGGGCAATGTTAAGTAGAAACACCATGTCCATAACACAATGAAAATACACATTGAAAATAATGGTAATGCTCTTTGTCATGTGAGACACAATGAAATATGTCACCAGACTTTCAAAGTTGCATATATCATGTCACAAGATTTTGGAAGTTGCATCATTAAGAGAAGATGAAATTATCATTAAGTGTATAACAAAATTACATTCATAGATATATAAAAGCCATAGAAATATCCTTGTGTATATTATCAGCTATATAATGTACATCTAATTGTCTTATAAAATTATTACATGACATCACAAATTTCTTTTAGTCTTCTTTTTTGCTTTCCAGTTCTTAAGAAAATCATCAATGTCCATGTCTTCGTTTACTAGGTTCTCTTCAGCAGATGATGTTTTTTCAGTCATTTCATGCCAAGTACGTCTGGTCTCGTACTCACAGTGTGGATGCTGTTGTGAGGGGCTATCACCTAAAAAAATAAAAAATATTAAATTTATATGGCCAATTTTTAAATATCATTAAAGTAGTTCATTAATATTAAAAACAAAACTCTGCAATGTAATTGTTTACCTGGTCCTTTAGTTGGCACCATTGGAATGGCTGTCGGCCTTCTCACCTAATCTTCAGGTCGAGGATGATCATCTATGACATTCTCTTCCATTGAAATGTCAAAATTTATAAGTACAAAATTATTAAGTTTATGATTAATATATAGACATTTTACCGTCATGGGCCTCAATCACAGGAACATCTTGGGGATGCACCTCACTAGGATGGGGCTGTTGGGGAGCACCATGATCTTCTGGTTGTGTTTCACTATCAATGCTTTGTTTTTCAGTACTAATGGTTTCATTGATCATGATGCTCCCTTGATTAAAACAAAGTAAGACATTAAATTATGGACGATATCAAATATTTACGTATTTTATAAGTAACGAAAGGTTAATGTGGAATGATTTTTATTTACCTTATCCTGCAAATTGGATCTTGGGGCCTACCCCATGCTTTTCCTATGATCAACTATGTCTTTATAACCGTACTTGTAAGCAAGTTGGAGGTCTTCCTCCATGGTTTCAGTTCCGAAGTCGTCGCCTTGCATTGCATAAGGGTATGGTTTTTTAATGCTCTTGGATGAAATTATCTTAAAGTTGTAAGCTGATACAAATACTATTCTTAAGATGTTTGGGTACTTACGATTCGTGACTGTAACCTCGAATAGCCACCCTGGCCTAGATTTTGTTGGCCATGTTTGGCAATCCTTTCTTTGGTTGCCTTCGAAGTGTCAGGCAACCTATCATCAAAATTTTCAAGTATGGTATATATAACCACACTTTTATTTAGATCTAAAGAAAAATAAAGCTAGTATTGAATTCAAAAATTTGTAATTTACCTTGGTGTACCAGTTATTTGTTCACCTGATTTTTTCAAAATCTTCTATTTTGCATCATCAATGATCACCTTCCACTCCCTCTCTGGAATTGAGGGAGGATGCTCATACCTAGGATTTCTTGCCAAGCTTCATCTATAAACATCTCGGGTATATTTTAAATATTCACCCACTACAGATGTGACCGCTTTTGTATTGAATGTGTTTACACCAAAGAGGTCTTCAAGATAATCCATAAGTTTCTTTTTGAGGTTGGAATTATGGCAATTCCACCTCATGTGTAAGGTTTCCCCAAAAATAGAGAAGTCCTTGCTCTCTACATGCCTATAAAAAAGGTCGTTTCCTACACACAAAAAGATATGATCATTAATTTAAAATTAATAATCTAGATTATTTCTGTATGAGGACAACATTAAATGATAAAAATATGAATTAAAACTATCTGGGAGTCTTGATTTTTTTAATGGAAGTCCATTATCATCAACCAAAAATGTGCACAGAAGGGTCCCCATGCTTGTCACATGTCTAGCTCCTAGAAATGAAACCATCTCAACCACATCACTATGATCCTCATCTCTGTCACTCTCTCTAGACTCTAAACAAGGTGTGGATGCTTGTAGGTGCGTGTCATGGATCCTATATAAATAAGGTGTGGAAGACGGAGAAGTAAATAGTTCTCTAGCAATTGTATGACTTCCCGCATCAGGACTCTGTAGTGTCTCTGTAGCGCCACTACTACCAACCCCGGGTTGAACAACATACAAATATTCCTTTATAAAAAAGAAAATTTTATTTCGTGAGATAATGTAAAAGTTTAAGAACAAAGTATCATAATTGAACATATGAATGCATTTAAAAAAAAAAAAATTATGGTTATTACCGTATATGTGGTAAGTTGTGACATAAGGAGCTTGATCCTTTCTTTGACGTCCGAACTTTGTTCTGGACAATCTAACAAGATAAATAGTTCCTTGTTATCTTTAATGATCTTTTTTTTTAATGAGACCATCATATCAGTGCAAGAATAAAACCCCTCCTCATTGGTGGAATCATGATCTACATGGCCTGCTGACTACATATAATTTTAGCAAAAACAATGTTATTTCAATATGATTATATAAGAAAATAATAAAAACAACGTAAAATGAAAGTGGAAATTGATAATCATTTATATGTTTTGCAGTTGTCCCTTTTCCACGATCATCCTGCCACATTATAATATAATTAGAACGCCCAAATATTTAAAAAATTGTTAATGATGACAAAAAAACAACGTTAAAGATAATATTTACAACAATGTTAAAGATAATAAAAAAATATAATGCAATAAGTAGAGGTTTCTTAAAAATGAGTTGCATAAGAACCTGCACACTGTTAGTCAATGTTTCTATTCGATTCAAATGGTAATTCACTAATAACTCTTCCCCGAGAGCTATCTTTTTTATTGCACACGGGACTACCCAATTCCCTTCACATCCCTCAAATATGCAATTAAGTTGTTTGTTTGTTGTCCCGGGTCGTGTGTTATTTATAAACCCTAAAATATTTCTAGAATCTTTAGGCCTTCCATCAATATAGATAGTCACTCCCTTATTTTTATGCTTGTTTATTAGTTGTATATAATTTGCGATGAGTGCATATCTCCGCATACTTCGCATGTACCGGAGTAGCCGCATCCAATCATTATAATTGTAACACGATCTGACATAGTCCATCAATTCAGTTACTGTACTGTATTTTACAAATATTCCATCCATGGAGAATATCCCCAAGCCATGCAGGGAGTATGGTGCAATGCGATATGTCCTATTGTTGACAACGAAGTCAACATCTATAAGAGGTAGTTCCTTAGGTACCCATTGCTTCACTAGATGCTTATACCTGAGTGGAACATATATGTCTCCTATGCTCTCATCATCATAAGAGCATGTTCCTCCTTTGGTAAAAAAACATTTCATGCATCTACAAAATTTTATTATGACTTTTTCACCTCTGGTCCTTGTTTTCTTATCATATCTACTAGATACAGTCGCATTTTTGACCTCTATTTGTCCTAAGCTTTCCTCACTCAACGAAGATATATCTGATAGGTACCTATTTGGTTGTACCGTAAGTTTCATGTGCATGTGTTGTTAGTTAGTATTCCATCATCATATTCACTGTTCTAAATAAAAAATATATATCTTTAGTTTTGGATGCACAATTAGACTAGGGTTCAATTACCAATATTAGTGGTCAACCACCTAATTTAGTGTGATATCCCTCTTGATTTTGGACATATTAAGGAAATATTAAAAATGTGAAAACACTAAGGACATGATAAATTTATCATATGGATATAAGGAAATTGCCATGTCATTATGATGATGCCAACATGGTTCAAAAATTGCCATGTCATTAAGTGACTCATGACTCTTTTGCATAGAATATAGACAAAGAGATATAGATGTCTATGTATACCATCGAATATACATGATGTAGGGAACCTCCACATCAACAACTTTGGGACCAATTAAAATATGCCACATATACAAGGGAGACAAAGAAGGGAGTTGGTTTGGATAATAGGGAAAATAAAAAAGACATGTGGCAAGCTCAGAAATTGCCATGTCATTATGATGATGTCAACATGGGTGGCTCATTAAACAAAAGGTCCAATTAAATTCCACCACATGGAAATGCAACATCAACATGAAGGAACTTGGAAGGACTAGTGGTGGCTCTAGAGTGTTCCACATGGGACCACTACACATTTTGAAAGCTAAGTTAGAAGACACCCTTATCAAAAAAATTCCAAGTATTTTGGAGAATTGGACTTAAACAAGATTTCACTAGGCTCTAATAATACTTCAGATCCATAGGAATTGAGCAGATTTGTCATTTCAAATATCTCCAATGC
>JZKD02S1675767.1:183957-204729 GCA_000966675.3 Picea glauca
GAATAGGGAAACCAAGAGAATTTAAGGATACAATGAGTTGTTATGAGAAAGAGTCCAAGATCTCAAAATCTCAATATAATGACACATGGAATAATCATGTATGTACAAGGGGATTGAAGAAAATAAGATTGAGAGAACACCAAGTGACCACATTAATACAACCACATCTACTCTCATGTTTATCCATGGTAGGACTCATCAAGTCCACAAAGGTACGAGTCTATGATAGTTGGATATGATGTGGACTAATGATTAAATGTCTAACGAGATCTGTCTCGAGAATCCTTATAGGATCCATGTCTTGTGTTCTAACACCTCCCATATAAGATGAGCCATGTTTCATGTACTAAAACCTCCCATATAATAAGAGCTATGCATCTTTGATATGGATAGAGGAGAAAAGTAGCGAGGGAGCGACCCAAGTCCAAGACTCCTAGTAGAGCCAATGGAACCTCCCTCTAATCTTATAATAAATGGGACATCTAAAGATGAGGTTCTCTTGCATCTGACTCAATATCTTGCAATTGACGCAATTGAAAAATCCTCTCTAACGAGGAATGTGATGATTTACCCAATTGGGAGTTGGTGAGAGAAAACCCTAAGCTTGCTAAGAGAAATCCTAAGGATATGCATCCAATGTCTTTGAGTATAGGCAAGTTTGACTATAAGTTCATCCTTCAACTGCATGAAGTGCTTGAAGTAGAATGGCATCTTAGGATCGAGTCCCTTAGGGGGTCATGTTCAATTGACCTAGATGTATTATTTGTGGATATCCTCTCTAATCACCTTGTTAAAGGAGCTAGAATGTGACCGTTGGGATCCAAGGAGTATCTATAAGGGGGGAGACAATCAATAGGGATTCCAACAAACTGAAATAACAAAGAGACCTTAGAGGACCAAATTGCCTCATCCTAGAGGGGATTGTAGAGGCAATATCTTTTGATGAATAAAGATCCAATAAGGGGTATCTCTCCTTCCATGTGGTCGAGTCTCCTAAAGTTAGAATCCTATGGAGGAAGGAGACAAGTGTGGAAATATTTTTGAGGCACAATGGATGGGCCTCGTTGCCACTCAAACTCTCTCCTAGAAGGAAAATTCCTAAACCCGATGGGAGAGCCTAGAGGAAACTCTTAGGCAAGCCACCCACTGTCACCTTGGTGGCCTTGCTCCACTCTTTAGACTATTGTAAGGGTATCCTATTCAAGGGGGGAATCCCTAAAGGTCAAGCTAAGCTATGTTGTTGAGTAAGAAAGAGAATCTCTCTAACTTGTCTTAGCGAAGACTTGGGCAACTTGACACTACCCTCTCTCAAGGTAAAAAGGGAAACTTAAGTGTGTATGAATAGTGGATTAAATTACCAATTATGAACAAGCTCAAAATGTGTTTAACTTAGACAAGTGCTCATTCAAGAAATTAAATATTGCTGCTCAATGCTTCATATACCATGAAATTCTATCAGGATGTGAAACATGCTTCCAATTGTAAAATGAAACAGTGAATTTAAAGCATTACATCATCTATTCATCATATCATTAACATCAAGAGTCAAGAGTATTATTACCATAATATGTACATCATATCTCAAGAATCATGTGTAATAGTAAGCCAAGGAAACACTACAGGTACTACTGTTATTATTAAAGAAGTGTGAAGATGGCAGATTTATTAAGTGAGCACAGTTGCACTATTCATTGTGAGCAATGGTTGTCTCATTCAACAGTGATCATTAATGCCTTTAACCATGAGAACAGATATCCAAAGTGAGCAATCAGTTAGTGTTTTCTTAAAAACATTCAGAACATGTTACCACAAGTTTGTTATCATCAAAAGACCATCATTAGATTATCCCAAAATAGAAATGTAACACCTTTACTTGAAACAATTTGTCCAAGAAAGTGTATATTGTGTGAAAAGAATATCTCAACAACGAAATGTTCTCTCAAATATTCAAGTGTGTGTGGAAGTTCCAAAAAATTATGACCATAAAGATAGACCATCCACAATGTGACAAGTGAGCAGTAAAAGGAATGTAAGTGCTAGCATTAACGTCAAGAAACCATGTGTTGTATAAACTGTGTATTAGTATGCACCTGCAGTGAACAATTTTAACCTTTCAAAGATGTTTAGATATGTGTGTCATAAAACAAATGTTGAGAACCCAATATTAAAGAGTTATTATGGCACAAGAGTGGTGTCCTATCAAGATCCAAATCATATTTTTGAAGTTTCCTGTGTAAGATAACAGTGTTGCCAACGAAAGCTAAGGCTGGAAATGCATGAATATTGTACTCAAACACTAAATTGCTCCATCAGATAATGCACCGATCTGCTATGGGAGAGAGTTGAGATTATGTAGAAATGAAAACGTTAAAGCTATGGTTTTAACTACATTTCACAAAAGATTACCGATTTTAGAGAGACATTTTTGGCAGGCAAGAGGAGAGACATTACCAAGTTTCGTGACATCTCCATAGGTTTTTCCAGATAGGGATCCTTTGCCTTTGTTGATGTCCAATTGAAATCCTAGAGCCTTGAATATATACACTTCTCTACCTCTGTCAGATGGGGTTTTTCTCCTCTACCTTTGTCGGATAGAGTTTTTCTCCTCGGACGCCCTCGAACACGATGTATGGTCGGGAATCAGGATTGTTTTTTCTCCTCGGACACACAATTTCTCCTTGGATGGGTATTTGGTTTTTCTCCTCGGATGCTGGATTGGTTTTTCTCCTCCTCGGACGGGGTTTTTCTCAACTAGCATATGGTCGGCGCCCAATTTTTTTTTGTAATGAATGGGTGCTGGTAGATTAGTTTGGCATTTGTATTTTTTTTTTGGTTTTCTTTTAATGTTTTATTATTAATTTCTTTAATTTAATTAATATATATTTTAATTAAATTCATCATAATATAATGGATTATATTATGAATTTTAGGATAGGAATTAAGGTGATAGGTACCAGGGATTGCATGGATTAATAATTGGAGAATATGGGGTTTAGGAGCTAGGGGGTTATAATGGTTGGGGAGTAAGCAGTTATAGGTGTTAAGGTTCAGGGGTTATATTAGGGTTTATAAAATTTAAAGGATATAAGGGCTAGGATTTAGGGCATATATTAGTTAGGGTTACATGGTTTGGGATTATAAATCTTATAGGTTAAGTCTATATCAATGTTTATAAGATTTAGGGGATATAGGGGTTGGGATAAGGCTCAAATGTTATGGTTAAAGGTGCTAGTGGTAATATTATGGTCTATAAATATTGGTGGATGTGGGTTATAAGGGTTGCATCTTAAGGTTTATATGGGTTATATTGATTATAAGGTTTAAAGTTTATAGGTTCATAAGTGTTAGGGTTGATAACTTATGGATGATGGGTTATAGGAGCAAAATGTTCATATGGTCTATAAGGTGAGGAGTTACGGACTATAATTTCGGGGGTTAGGGGTATGGGATTATAGGTTTTATAAATTATATGAGTTAGGGGTTATAGTGGTTAATTGTTAGCAAATAGGTAATATAGAATTTAGTGGTTATATGTGTTAGGTATTACATTACGTGTTAGGGGGGATAAAAGTTATAGTAAAAATTTATAGGAACTAAGAATTTGAGGTTATAGGAGTTAATGATTGATAATGGTTATATGAATTAGTGATTATAGGGGTTATAGGGTTAAATATTTTAGTATTAAGTGTTATAGGGGTTTGCGGATATATGTGTCAATGATTGTTGGGTTTAGAAATTTTGCAAGTTTAGTGATGGGGGTATTAGAGGTTATAGGTGTTATATTTTATTGGGTTAGTAAGGGATTAAAATGGGTATGGGTTATATCATTTAGGAATACAACTTATAAGTATTGTATGGGTTAATAGGTGTTATATATTATGAAGGTTGTTGTTGATAAGTTAAAGCGATAAAGGTATATGTGTTATAGTTGTTAGGGGTAATGTGTTATAAGGGTTCATAATGATAAGGATTATAGGATTTGGGGATGATTGAGGTTAGTTTTAATGTGGGTTAAGGTTGGTAGTGATAGTTCAAAGGGGTGAAGGGTATATATGTTATAGGTGTTAAGGATAAGGGGTTATAACAATTAAGAGAGATAAAAGTTATATGCTTTAGGGGTGATAAGGGTTAGGGTTAATATAGGTTAAAACATGTAGTGGTTAAAATGTATAGAGTTTATGAATTATGAATTATATGTTATAGGTATTACAAGATATATGAGTTATATGGATTATGGGTTAGGGGTTATGGAATTAAGGGATATATAGGTTAGGGATTATACAATTTTAGGGTCTTAAGGATTATGCAAGTTTTGGGTTTAGGGGTTATGGTTTAGAAGTTAGTTGTTAACATAGATACAGTTTAGGGGTTACCACGGCTAGGATTTATATGAGTCAGGGGTGACAAGAGTTAGAAGGGTAAGAAATTATAAAGGTTAGGGTGATAGGTTATAGAGGTCAATTTTATATGAATTATGGGGATTAGGGGTGATAAGGTTATCAAGGTAAGGAATTATGAGGGTTAAGGGTGATAGGTTGTTGGGGTGAATGTTACACTCATTATGGGGTTGTGGGGTTATATTTTTTAGGGTTTACAAGTGTTGGGGAAAGGGATTATACGAGTTAGCCATCCTATCTGTTAGGTGTAGAGTTTATAAAGTTTGAGGGTTATAGAGTTTAGGGGTTATTAATAATAAGGGTTATATGGGTTAAGAGTTGTAGGGTTTAAGGATTATGATATAAGAGTTCAAGGTTATATTAGGAATGATAATTGTTTGGGGGTAGTGGTTGAGGGTTATAATGTTTATGGATTAACTTTTATAGGTGTTATAAGTTTTAGGGATTAGGAGTTGTAGTGGTTATGTCTTATATTATGGGTTATAATGTACCATGGAAGTGGTTAGTTTTGTTGGGATTCATATGGGTTAGGAATGAGATGGGTTATAGGGTTATGGATCAAAGGGTATAGGAATACACTATTATTTTAGTTAGATGCAATAGAATGTGTAAGAATTAGATATAAATGTTAGTCGTTATATGTTAACAATTACAAGGGTTTGGTTTATAAGAGTCTTAGCGGAAAACTATTTGAACATGTACAATTTCTATTTTGAAGGTGTTTTTACATTAATGTTATGTAACTATTAAGGTGGATTATAAGGTACATGTATGTTCTATGTATGAAGGTAAGGAATATTAGATCTCAGTTTTCTTGTATAGAGTGTTAACAAAGGGAGGTCTTGTGTTAGACAGCTCTAAAATCCATGTGTAGACGTAGTCAAACACCAAACTTTGGGTATACTAGGAAGATTTAAATAGGATTTATATCCACCACCTACTATTCATATAATTGTGTCTTTGTTCCTAGCAGTGTTAAAATTTTGTGTTCAATTTGAAAAAAATTTCCTATATTGAAAAGTTTTTGCATGTGGTTTTGGAGAGGAACTTGTCAACTAACTTGGAGTAAATTTTCAACCCATACATTTTAAATAAAAAATTCCATTATTTAAACACAAAATGCCATCAAGTGTCTTCTTCTTTCCACCAAAATCATGGGACAAAGTCTCATGTTTTCGAACAGTTTCGACGAAGATGCTATAACAATGAAGAACATCATGTTCATTGAAAATTTGTTTCTACAATACTATGATAACAATGATGACATTTATGATGATGACATTGATTGATCATTCCAGGTATATTGCTCATTCATCATGCCGAAAGCATATTGGCTCATGCATATTTAGACCTTATTGCAGCACTGATTGCATTAAGGTAACTTATTTTAACTATGTATTTTTCCACAAGAAAGAGAGAGAGTTAACCTGTGGTAGTCAATTTTCTTTTAAAAGAGATTAATAATAGTTTATACTTGCATTTTTAATGACCCAATTCTTAGGTGACATGGGTTCATAACCATATAGCGCATTAAATTGGATAATTTTGGAGGTAGAGTAATACATAATATCATACCAATGTTCCTTTAGATGGAACCACCTCACCCATTTCCTTTTTTTACCCCATGTGTACATTTGAAGATACTCCCTCCTCCAAGCACTTATAAACTACCTTTGTTTAATGGTGATAGGTACTAGGCTTATTGTTTGATTGTCAAATTGTTTGTGCGAGTCATTTTTGAGTCCAGAAATGCTCCCTTTCCATCAATGCATGCGTCTAGTCTAACCATGTCAATGCATTATTAAACACACAAGTTATTTTATGTCTTTGATTTTTTCTCTCATCTAAGTACTCTTTTGAATGACACAGACGACATAGACGATGAATATAAAGAGTGTATGTGTGAGTGATATTTGAGTCTGGAAACCCTCCCATATCGTCAAGGCATGTGAACAATCTATCCATGTCAAATCTCGGTGCATACAAAAACATTTTGAAAAAATTTCAATGTTGGCCCCATTCACATGTCACTGTTTCCCATCATGTACTCTATCCCTAGTACAATGTCTTTTAATAGATTTTTCCTTTAAAATCCAATCAAGAAAACTAAAACAAAATGAGGACCATATGGGTTGATATATATACTGGGTGTGTGAGTTATCTTTGAGTCTAGAAAGCCTCCCATATCGTCAAGGCATGAGAACAATCTATCCATGTCAAATTTCAGTGCATACAAAAACATTTTGAAATAATTTCAATGTTGGCCCCATTCATAGGTTATTGTTTCACATCATGTACTCTAGACCTAGTACAATATATTTTAGTTGTTTCCTTTAAAATATGACCGATATGCACATCCTCACATCTAATACTACAAGGGAATGCAATAAAGTCGATAAAGAAGTACTTGATTAATCGCATAAGCTTCAAGTTATTTGATGTCTTTTTTCTCTCTCTCTCATCTAAGTACTAAGTTGGTCCATGTCCAAACGAATAATGTTTTGGTCAAAGAGACTAAGTCACAATCCCTTCTACCCACAAATGGCCCTAAGAAGAAGTCTAAATTTTTTTCCCTAAAGTGCTTATGTTTGTCAAGATCATTAAAATAATTCGATATGGAGCCAAGGGGGGTGGTGGGGGGACTCGCCATGGACAAGAAAATTCCTTATACTATTGAAATAAAATCAGATATATCATTGGCTAAGTGTCAAGAAAGGAAAGAAGTAAGAGAGGGTAAGAAACTCATCATCAATGGGGTCTTTAGAGCGGGGAAGACCTAAAAATTGGTTACAAAATTATCATTATTTCACTAAATTCCACAGGGGTTGGGGATTCCCACAAGTAGTTATCCCTCAAATGAATGTTCTCAATTTACCAACCTAATGTTATGATGCTACAATAAATTTTCCAAACTAATGAAATTTGGTTAATCAACTTGAAATCTCAATTTGATACTTTGCAAGCTAGTTGGACCGTCAGTCAAATACAAATATTAAACTTGGAATCATTAACATATCTACTAGAACATGTGAAAAATAGGGTTTATGGTTTTCATGATGAATTGATGATGGAAGAAAGTGGGTGTGTCAGTCAAATTTGAGTCCAAAAACCCTCCCATATCATTAAGGCATGCAAATAGTCTATCCATGACAAATTTCAGTGCATACATAATGACGCAACCCGCACCCTCGACGACACGGTCGCCCCACCAGGACCTTCTCTTCCTCCATGAGCCGAAGAGTCAATGCTCTTCCAACTCCCACGGGAGTTCTTTACCCACAGCTACTTCCGGCGATCCTCCCTTCTTGTATAACGAAGGATCGGTTCTCGCGGCTTCACGAATTTCGCAACCGGGAATTTGACTCTCGGATTACGAGACCCGATACTTCTAGTCAACGTTGACTATGTCTCAGTATATCGGGACCTAGCGCTATCGTGACTTCGCGACTAGCGTCTCTATGCCACTGAATTCTCAACCTCCGAGACCCGAAGTGCTGAGATGCCGAAGACTCGGAAATCTCGTGACCTCGTGCTCTCGTCACTCCAGAGATCAGACTTTGAGGCCTCCAACACCCGAGATCCGATATCTCGAGATCACTTGTCACATCATCAAATCCCGATGTACACCATGCAAAATGTTCCAAGATGTCGCGTTTCGCATCCTCATGACCTCACTCTATGAGAAACAAGAATATTCCATCGCGAACTCCCGATACATCTGAACCATAAGTCAGGTCGCGATCTTAGTGATTCTCCACGACGATTCAAGTCATCGATTCTCTTCCTCTTGAAGAGTTTCCCCCGTTCACCACCTTTGTTCTGTGAGACCTCCGCAAGGGGTCGACTTCACGGCGAACCAAAAGGACTATCCCTCCTGAGCTTTTTGCCAACTCGGACTCCTTCAAGGATTCCTCGAACACGCTCCTTGTGCTCGTTCTTCAATCACTTTCCGAAAGTGTTGAAGTCTTCTAGGTCCCGTGCGTCCACGCTCGCAACGGCTTCAGCCCTTTCCTCTTCTCAGACTTGCCACTAAGACTCAAATTCGACCTGCACTCACCTGCATGGATCGAATACCTCAAATCCAACTCTGGGCGAAAGAGAACAAAATTCCAACTGCTTGGCCTCCTCGACGCACTCTATGCGGAGGAATTCGACTGCACTCTATGCAGGAATCTCCTGGCTCAAGCAGAGAAACAATCGAAACTCATTCTTTCATTCCCTCAGGTTTCGAACTTGATATGCAATCACATACGCAGCATATAATAAAAAAGCATAAAAGGAAGCAAACATGCAAAGGCATAATATCAACAGCACACAGAGATCAAACACATCCATGGAATTGAATCAGGGCTTCTCCTATTAACTCAATATCTGTACATGGAAGTTCTTTACAACTCTCTGCTCTGCTCTCTCTTCTTCTCTCAATGCTAATGCTTGATGATAATACAATGATACAAGGGAGGGTGTCTATACWMCGTTTTCCCTCTCGAAAGATAAACTGTCTAATCTACAGTTAATTATTCTATCTACTTGCATTAAATTTAAGTAAATGCCTCAGCTACCTAAGGACGAGAGCTTATCCGCTCGAGGTTCATTACATATACAAAGTGCACTTCATCACATCAAATATTAATGTTTGGCGCAGCCATATTACAATGTTCCAAAATTTGAATGCTGGCGCTGTCCAGCTGTTCCTTTTCCTCCTCGTGTTGGCTCGCTTGATTTTGCGAGCGATGCTCCTGCATCATACTCCTCGGCTCGAAAAATTTCATGGGCTCCTGCTCATGAGCTCTTGTATAGTGTGCTCGTGTTTCTATATTAACACCTCGGTTTCCCAGCTGGCATCCTCCACTGGGTGGTTTTTCCATTTTACCAGGTATTCAAAATATTGCTTTCTCCTGGTCTTCTTACCGGCTCTTTTATCCAGTATGCACTCCATTTGTGGCTTCTGTGCAATTGGCAATTGCTTCTGCCACTGGACCACTGGTTCTTCAACGTTTCCAGATCATGCATCTTAAATTTTATATGGGTATAAATCCGAAATGTTGAAAATCATAGATATCCTGATGCCCTCGGGCAACCCAAGCTCATATGCATTCTCGCCAAATTTCCTTAGAATTTTGCATGGCCCGATCTTATTCATCTTGAGCTTGTTGTATGTTCCCCTTGGGAACCTTTCTTTCCTCAGGTGCGCTAGAACCATGTCTCCAATTTCGAACTGAAGTTGCCTCTTCCTCCGGTCGGCTCTACGCTTGTACTCCTGATTCGATTTCTGCAACCGCTGCTTCACCTCCGCGTGAAGTTCCTGCATTTCCTCAGCAAATTCTTCAGCTCTCGCACTGCTAGTCTCAGCCTCTTCTGGCTCCCTGAGCTCAGACACTCCTCTCGGCTGTGTCCCATACAAAATCTGAAATGGGCTTTTACCTGTACTCTGATTCACTGAATCGTTGTACGCGAATTCCGCCTGTGGTAGGATCTGATCCCAACTGCTGTGATGCTCCGTCACCAGGCTTCTCAACAGATCTCCCAAGCTTCTGTTGACGAATTCCGTCTTTCCATCTGTCTGCGGATGGTATGCTGAGATGAATGCCAGATCAGTCCCCATCTTCTTCCATAGCGTCCTCCAGAAATGACCTATGAACTTGGTATCCCGATCCGAGACTATGCTTCTCGGCAATCCATGTAGTCGCACGATCTCTTTAAAAAACAAGTTGGTGATGTGGGTTGCATCGCTTGTCTTGTGACACGGGATAAACTGTTCCATCCTCGAGAACCTCTCCACCACAACAAAGATGGAATCCACTCCTCGCTGAGTTCTCGGTAATCCCAAAACAAAATCCATACTAATGGCTTCCCACGGCCTCTCTGGTATGGGAAACGACTGATAGAACCCTGTGTTCTGCCTTCGGCCCTTAGTATGTTGACATATCCTGCACCTGTCAACAAATCGCTTAACATATGTACGCATGCCCAGCCAAAAATATGATTCTCTTAGCTTGGCGAATGTTTTGTCATGCCCGAAATGACCTGCTAGTCCACCGCTGTGCTTCTCCTTCACCAAATTCTCTCTCATAGATAAATCTGGAATGCACAATTTATTTCCTTTGAATAGAAATCCATCTTGGATCAGGTAGTCAATCCACGAACTCCTATCCCTGAGAACTGGGTTCTCGGTTGCCTCGTACGCCTCACCAAAGTCTGTGTCACCTGCATACATATCTTTCAGGTTTTCAAAACCCAAAGTCTTGACCCTGAATTCCTGCGGAAATAAACATTTCCTGCTCAAGGCATCAGCCACCTTGTTCGCAGTCCCCGAAATGTTCTTTATCACAAATGTGAAATTCTGCATGTACTCCACCCACTTCGTATGCTTCTGGTTCAGCTTCTCCTGTTGACTCACGAATTGCAGTGCATGATTATCACTGTACAACACAAATTCTTTGGGTATGAGATAATGCCTCCACTTCTTCAGTGCCTGTATGATGGCGTAGAATTCCTTATCATACATGGAGTATTTCAATTTTGCATCATCCAACTTCTCACTGAAATATGCTACAGGCCTGTCATCCTGACTCAAGACCCCTCCAACAGCATATCCACTGGCGTCACACTTCACCTGGAAGGTTTTCTGAAACTCCGACAACACCAGAATTGGCTGCTCGGTTATCTTTCGCTTCAACAGATTGAAGCTCTTTTCAGCCTTGGCTGTCCACTGAAAAATTTTATGCCACTTCTTGACAGTGTCCATCGTTGCAGCACTGATTCCGCTGAAATTCCGAATGAATTTCCTGTAGAAGCTGGCAAAACCATGGAAGCTCTGTACCTCAAAAACATTTCTCGGCGATGGCCAATTCCTGATTACATTCACCTTCTCAAGATCCATCTTCAATCCATTTGCCGAGATTACAAAACCCAGATATATGATCTCTGTCTGCATGAACGATCATTTCTTCTAATTGATCAACAGCTTCTCCTGCTATAACCTTCTCATCACAATGGCAAAATGCCTCAAATGCTCAACCCTGGTTTTGCTAAAAATCAATATGTCATCCAAGTATACTACCACAAATTTGCCAATGAATTCCCGTAGGACTTCATTCATCAGCCTCATAAAAGTGTTGGGTGCATTTGTCAAGCCAAATGGCATGACCAGCCATTCGTACAAACCCTTGTTTGTTTTGAATGTTGTTTTCCATTCATCTCCCTCTCTCATCCGGATCTGATGGTATCCGCTCTTGAGGTCTATCTTGGAGAAATAATTTGCCCTGCTCAGGCAATCCATCAAGTCATCCATTCTCAGAAATGGAAACCTATACCTGATGGTGATCTTATTAATCTCCCTAGAGTCTGTACACATCCTCCAGCCTCCATCCTTCTTCGGACTTAGTACTGTCGAAACAACACATGGACTAAGGCTCTCCCTCACTAGTCCCTTATCCTGTAGATCCTGAACCTGCCTTTTGACTTCCTCGTTCTCTTGAGGTGTCAACCTGTACGCTACCTTGTTTGGTAAACTTGCTCCGGGTATGAGGTCAATATGATTACTCACACTCCTCATTAGTGGCAACAAACGAGGTAGTTCATCCACAATGATGTCAGCGAACTCTCCCAGCAGTTCCTGAATCTCCTCCGGCAGGTCATCCACTCTTGTTCTTGTCAAGACAACCCGCGGCTTCCTGAAAACAAAGAACTGTGGATCTTCATCCTTCTCTAGCTCTGTGAGAAGTTCCTTCCCACTCATGAGAAGTATGGTACTGCTCACTTCCGGCTTCACTTCCTTATCCTTCCCTGGGAGCAACGTATGTGTTTTACCATCCTTCTCCAAGGTGTATGTGTTCATTCTCCCATCATGAACCACATGTCTATCATACTNCCATGGTCTCCCCAATAAAACATGACAGACATCCATGGGAATGACATCACACAAGATTTCATCTCTGTATTCACCCATTTTAAAATTTACCAAGCATTGTTTGGTAACACATACCTGGTGTCCTTTCTGCAGCCAAGTCACTTTGTATGGACTCGGGTGCTTGTTCGTTTTCAGCTCCAATTTCTCCACCATCTCGGTCAAAACGAGATTATCGGTGCTCCCACTGTCCACTATAACCTTGAATTTCTAGCCCTGGGTCTTGCAAGTCGTCCGGAACAGTCTACATCTCTGAGCTGTATCCACTTCTTTCTCAGGTTTCAAGAGAACCTTATGCACTGTTAGTGACTTCCCACTTCCAGTGTCTTCATCTTCGACATCACGCCTCTGCGCCTCAGCGACGTGAGCGGTTCCTCTGTCCATCTTCCTCTCTGGACAATCCACTGCTTTGTATCCATATTTCCCACACGTAAAACATGTGATAACTCCTCCTCTGCCTCGTCCTCTACCTCGGGTATGAGGAAAAGTGTTGGCATCAGCGTAGTCTCCTTGCTGATCCGGTCGCTGCCTCCTCGGCTCAGTATTTTGCTGCCTCTGCTGTGAGGTATCACCTCTCTCAGCTCTACCCTGAGTTCCCTTCCAATCCTCCTTGGGTTTTTGGAAGTATTTCGGGGCAACTGCCTTGCCTCTAGGCTGGCTACGGCCTCGGCCTCGCTGACCCTACTTGCGGCTCATCTTTTCTTTAGCCTTCAGAGCCATCTGGTACGCATCCTCAACAGTGCAGATGGTCAGCATGCTCATCTCATCCTAAATGTCATACCTGAGACCATTTAGATATCTTGCCACTTTTTCGTCATCACTCTCCCGATGACCAGCTCGAATATTGAGCCTATAGAATTCTTCGGTGTACTCCTTCACCGTCATCAGCTTCTGTCTCAGGTTCTGCATGTGCCTGAACAGAGTGATCTGGTAATCCCTTGGAATGAACTTTGCCTTCATCTTGGCGATCATCCGATCCCAGCTTTTGATCTTCTGTTTTCCCTTGGAACGCCTGTCCTCCTGCAGCTCGTCCCACCATAAGGCTGCATGTCCTTTCAGCTTCGTGACAGCATGTCTTACCTTCTTATCCTCTTTGATATCCTCATAATCGAAGTCGGTGTCGAGCGCTCGGATCCAATCCAGCAGCTCTTCTGCATTTAGACTCCCCTCATAAGTCGGGATGTCCATCTTCGTCTTCGAGCTCATCCTCGAAATGGCTTTGATCAACCTCTCTGTCGAGGCATCTTCTGCTGAGATCTCTTCAGCATCGTGTCCAGCTTCCTCCTCAATCTCAGGATCGCTGAACTCTCCTGCGTCGGTTCCACACCTTTGGGTGGTATCCATATCTTCGAGTCTCACCCTGAGATCTTGTATCTGACGCTCCATTTCAGCATTACATGTTGGCCTACCCCTTCTTCGGGCATCCCTGCCTTCCCGATCAGGCGATTGCCTCTCTCTTCTGGGTGGCATTTTTTTTAAATCTTCTTCCCTCTACCACCTGAACAAAGAGAATTTCACAGCCTCGCTCTGATACCACTCTGACACAAGTCGTGAGTATCAGAGTATTTTCCTTTCTACTTCCCTTCTCTCGCCTGCAATATATAGACAAGACTTCAAGGCTCTGATACCACTCTGACGCAACCCGCACCCTCGACGGCACGGTCGCCCCACCAGGACCTTCTCTTCCTCCATGGCCCGAAGAGTCAATGCTCTTCCAACTCCCACGGGATTTCTTTACCCACAGCTACTTCCGACGATCCTCCCTTATTGTATAACGAAGGATCGGTTCTCGCGGCTTCGCGAATTTCACAACCGGGAATTTGACTCTCGGATTTCGAGACCCGATACTTCTAGTCAACGTTGACTATGTCTCGGTATATCGGGACCTCGCGCTATCGCGACTTCGCGACTAGCGTCTCTATGCCACTGAATTCTCAACCTCCGAGACCTGAAGTGTTGAGATGCCGAAGACTCGGAAATCTCGCGATCTCACGCTCTCGTCACTCCAGAGATCAGACTTTGAGGCCTCCAACACCCGATATCCGATATCCCAAGATCACCTGTCACATCATCAAATCCCGATGTACACCATGCAAAACGTTCCAGGACGTTGCGTTTCGCATCCTCGTGACCTCACTCTACGAGAAACAAGAATATTCCATCATGAACTCCCGATACATCCGAACCACAAGTCAGGTCGTGATCTTAGTGATTCTCCACGACGATTCAAGTCGTCGATTCTCTTCCTCTTGAAGAGTTTCCCCCGTTCGCCACCTTTGTTCTGTGAGACCTCCGCAAGGGGTCGACTTCACGGAGAACCAAAAGGACTATCCCTCCTGAGCTTTTTGCCAACTCGGACTCCTTCAAGGATTCCTCGAACACACTCCTTGTGCTCGTTCTTCAATCACTTTCCAAAAGTGTTGAAGTCTTCTAGGTCCCGTGCGTCCACGCTCGCAACGGCTTCGGCCCTTTCCTCTTCTCAGACTTTCCACTGAGACTCAAATTCGACCTGCACTCACTTGCACAGCTCGAATACCTCAAATCCAACTCTGGGTGAAAGAGAACAAAAGTCCAACTGCTTGGCCTCCTCGACGCACTCTATGTAGAGGAATTCGACTGCACTCTATGCAGGAATCTCCTGGCTCAAGCAGAGAAACAATCGAAACTCATTCTTTCATTCCCTCAGGTTTCGAACCTGATATGCAATCACATATGCGGCATATAATAAATAAGCATAAAAGGAAGCAAACATGCAAAGGCATAATATCAACAACACACAGAGATCAAACACATCCATGGAATTGAATCAGGGATTCTCCTATTAACTCAATATCTGTACATGGAAGTTCTTTACAACTCTCTGCTCTGCTCTCTCTTCTTCTCTCAATGCTAATGCTTGATGATAATACAATGATACAAGGGAGGGTGTCTATACWMCGTTTTCCCTCTCGAAAGMTAAACTGTCTAATCTACAGTTAATTATTCTATCTACTTGCATTAAATTTAAGTAAATGCCTCAGCTACCTAAGGACGAGAGCTTATCCGCTCGAGGTCTGTTACATATACAAAGTGCGCTTCATCACATCAAATATTAATGTTTGGCACATCCATATTACAATGTTCCAAAATTTGAATGCTGGCGTTGTCCAGCTGTTCCTTTTCCTCCTCGCGCTGGCTCACTTGATTGAGCGAGCGATGCCCCTGCATCACATAAACTATTTGAAAAAATTTCAACGTCGACCCCATTCGCAGGTCCATGTTGCCTGCCTATAGTATATTAATGGTGTTGATTAAAAAATAAACTAAATAGAGGGATTTTTCATCACAACGATGACAAAAATACATTGTATATACATTAATGTAGAACCTGAAAGCAAAATGAAGAAAGACCGACGAAAGCCTAAAACTTGCGTGTACCAAATTGGGTACTCTGAAAGAAAATTAGGGTTTATGGTTTACATGATGAATTGATGATGGAATAAAGTGGGTGTGTCACTCAAATTTGAGTCCAGAAACCCTCCCATATCTTTAAGGCATGCCAATAGTCTATCCATGACAAATTTTAATGCATAAAGAAACTGTTTGGAAAATTTTCAATGTTGGCCCCATTCGCAGGTCCCTGTTGCCAGTGTCTAGTCCTCGTGAAATTTTTGTTCCTCATTCATTGTTCATCGTTCCTTGTTCCTTGACCATGTTTTATTCCCCAACATCCATTATTTTTGTACAAAATTATATACTAATGGCATAAAATTATCGACGAACGTTTTTCGTCGATAGTATAGAAAATTCGTCGCAAGATTATTTACATTCGTCTCTCTTGCAACAATATCAAATGATGCTTGGATTCATTTCATATTTGGTTTATCAACTTGAAATCTCAATTTTATGCTTTGCAAGCTAGTTGGACCTTCAGTGAAATACAAATATGAAACTTAGAATCATTAACATATCTACTAGAACATATGAAAAATAGGGTTTATGGTTTCCATGATGAATTGATGATGGAAGAAAGTGGGTGTTTCAGTCAAATTTGAGTCCAGAAACCATCCCATATCATTAAGTCATGAAAATAGTCTATCCATGACAAATTTCAGTGCATACAAAAACTGTTTGAAAAAATTTCAATGTTGGCCCCATTCACAGGTCCTTGTTGCTGGTGTCTAGTCCTCGTTCAATTTTTCTTCCTCATTCATCATTACTAGTTCCTCATTCCTTAACCATGGTGTAGTCCCCAAGATCCTTTATTTTTGTACAAAATTACATACTAATGGAATAAAATTATCGACGAATTTTTTTCATCGATAGTATAGAAAATTCGTCGCAAGATTATTTACATTCATCTCTCTTGCGAAGATATCAAATGATGCTTGGATTCATTTCATATTTGGTTTATAAAATTTAAATCTCAATTTGATACTTTGCAAGCTAGCTGGACCTTCAGTAAAATACAAATATGAAACTTGGAATCATTAACATATCTACTAGAACATATGAAAAATAGGGTTTATGGTTTCCATGATGAATAGATGATGGAAGTAAGTGGGTGTGTCAGTCAAATTTGAGTCCAAAATTCCTCCCATATCGTTAAGGCATGCAAATAGTCTATCCATGACAAATTTCAGTGCATACAAAAACTATTTGAAAAAATTTCAACGTTGGCCCCATTCGCAGGTCCATGTTGCACGCCTCTAGTATCTTGATGGTGTTGATTAAGAAATCATCAAAATAGAGGGATTTTTAATCACAACGATGATGCAGATACATTGTATATACATTAATGTAGAACCTGAAATAAAAATGAAGAAAGACTGACGAAATCCTAAAACTTGTGTGTACCAAATTGGTTACTCTGAAATAAAATTAGGGTTTATGGTTTACATGATGAATTGAAGATGGAAGAAAGTGGGTGTGTCACTCAAATTTCAATGTTGGCCCCATTCATAGGTCCCTGTTGTTGGTGTCTAATCCTCGTGCAATTTTTGTTCCTCGTTCCTCGTTCCTCGTTCCTCGTTCCTCGTTCCTTGACCATGGTGTAGTCCCCAAGATCCATTATTTTTGTATAAAATTACATACTAATGGCATAAAATTATCGGCAAACGTTTTTCATCGATAGTATAGCAAATCCATCACAAGATTATTTACATCTGTCTCTCTTGCGACGATATCAAATGATTATTGGATTCATTTCATATTTGGTTTATCGACTTGAAATCTCAATTTGATACTTTGCAAGCTAGCTGGACCTTCATTCAAATACAAATATCAAACTTGGAATCATTAACATATCTACTAGAACATATGAACAATAGGGTTTATGGTTTCCATGATGAATTGATGATGGAATAAAGTTGGTGTGTCAGTCAAATTTGAGTCCAAAAACCCTCCCATATCATTAAGGCATGTGAATATTCTATCCATGACAAATTGCAGTGCATACAAAAACTGTTTGAAAAAAATTCAACGTTGGCTCCATTCACAAGTCCATGTTGCCCGCCTCTAGTTTCTTAATGGTGTTGATTAAGAAATCAATGAAATAGAGGTATTTTTCATCACAACAATGATGCAGATACATTGTATAAACATTAATGTAGAACCTAAATGCAAAATGAAGAAAGACCGACGAAAGCCTAAAACTTGTGTGTACCAAATCGGGTACTCTGAAAGAAATTTAGGGTTTATGGTTTACATGATGAATTGATGATGGTTGAATAAAGTGGGTGTGCCACTCAAATTTGATTCCAGAAACCCTCCAATATAGTTAATTCATGCCAATAGTCATTGTTCCTCGTTCCTCGTTCCTTGACCATGGTGTAGTCCCCGAGATCCATTATTTTTGTACAAAATTACATACTAATGGCATAAAATGTCCCATATAATGACCAAATTAATATCCACTACATAATTATTTTGTATTTTTTCAACAACTATGTAATGAATCTCAATTCTAAGAAGATTCGCATAGGTAACAATATTAATGAAATCTTATACGATCATGAGGGTATAAAAATGAAAGAGCTTCTCTTGGTTTCAAGAATAATTTATCCTCTACTGAACAAGGCCAACCATGTGAAGATGGAATCTCACATGGCCCCTCCCCTCCCCTTCACATCACTCTCAATTGATCCCCAAAACCCAATCTATAAAATATAAAATAATCGAAACCAACGTCCTATTAAGATTCATGCATAGAAACTACAAAAACAAAAATCAATGAAAGTACATGAAATTATGTGTTTCTAAATGATATTTTTAGTCTACAACGTACTTTAATAGATTGACAACTATTTTCAAGTTTCAAATAATAATTAAACAACCTGTAACCTAGTATATAAAAATGTCGCATAAAACTTAAAAACATGTAATTAACCCATGACATTAAAAGTGAATTATTTTAAGAGAATAATGCATACAAATTAAAATATTATATAGTCACGTACCTAATCCAACCTCAACATCTGTGTAATCATACTTATTCTCTATCTTGATCTTCTTCATCGAACTCGACATCTATATCATCATCTAGTTCTAAAACAATGTTGAAAGGATTGAAGATATCATCATCGTCATCAATGTCATTTTCGAGCATATTTTCATCGAGATCATTAGGAATTGCAATATTATCTCCTATGCCTAGATCATGATCTTATTTGTCTTCTTCATTTGTCGACCCTCCATGATATTCCGACTCTGTCTGATATTCTGTCAAATTATCTTCTTGATCTTCAATATCATCTTCTTCCTATAAATGAGTATACTTAATTGGCCTTCCTCTTGGATCATATCTAACAAAAAATGACCAATCCCTTTCACCTGGAACATTTGAGCAAAAGACCTGTGCATATTGGATTGGAAAAACATAGTGATCATGTCCTCTTTCAAACATTGTTGTTTTTATCATTGGAAATTCGTTGGCATGTTGAATAACAGTTCTTTCCTCATCATGTTCATGCATTCATAACCTATACCATTTGACATCGAATAGAACTAATTTGAGGGAATTAAGGTCACACTCAAGTATATCATTTAAATACCCATAGTATCTATTTTCAGATTCTTGGGGATGTCTGTCACTCCTAGAGGAAACATTAGTAACCCGGAATACTGCAGTTATCCCACTATCGAAATTTTTCCTTGTTTCATCCAATTGTTTGATGCAAAATTTATGACCATTCCACCACATAGACTTGTGGTGTTTCAACTGCAATATGTCAGATATGTAAAAGATGCATTGTCAATTAATAAATTAACATATATTTATATAACTTCGAAAGTGTCTGAGAAATATAGTACACATGTAGTCACATTAGTATAATATAAAATAACTGAATAAAATGGGTGAAATTGCTTACCTGTCCATCTTTCAAACCATATGCTAGATCAATTTCCCTCTGCATAACATTGGCATCTCCATTACAATGAGATTATCTAACCAATTTAGACAGTCGTTGCCATGATAACCTACCTCCATTTTGTTGTTTACATCTTTCAATCCATACATTCATCCAGACAAGATTGTTTGCAATGTATAAATGCAATGCATCCCACTCTAGAGAAACTAAATCAAAAAAACATAATTCACCAATATTAAATATTAGTTATAATGTACAATATCCAGGCAATTAAAAATATTTATAATTTATGAAATAAATTATATTAATATATTAATGAGTATGATGATATACAAAAAAACAAAACTTAATATGTATTATTAATATAAATTTTCACAATTATTAGTATATTATCTCTCATTTTTTTCATTCTACCTTTCCCCAACAGATGCTCCTGATCTTCAAATTTTTTGATGGATTTCACATCCCAAATGCGATCCACTGCATGCAAAGTTGGCGCTGCTAATTTAGGAAGATACTGACTAATATACACCATGGACTGATATACCATATATCCCTCCACCATAGAACCCTCAGGACGTGCTCTTTGTCTAACCAAAGCCTTCAATGATTTCAAGTACCTCTGCACCATCCACATTGACCTTATGTGAATAGGTCCACAAATTTCAATCTCCTCAACTTGGTATATAAGGTAGTGTTCTTGTGCATTGAAAAATGTAGGAGGTATATACTTTTTCATTTCACACATTAGATGAGGAATTTCTCTCTTCCAATACTTTATATCATCTTGATGGATTTATTTCAATGACAACCATCTACATGAGATCGTGACACAAGAAAATAACATGTTTCAACATAACATAATATAATTTATTACATTATATTACAAGTAAAACATGTGTCATTAAGTACAACAATAATTTGAAAGAACATTTTACATATAAATCACAACTACGTCTTACCTCGTGTATTTTCTAAGATCATATATAACTTGTTTGACATTTGTAACATCCCGCTCTAGCGCACTGAGAACACTTATTATTTGAGGACACTTGCTCGCAAGTGATCTGGACTTTTATGATGTTAGACCATTTATACTTGATTATGATGCGATTGA
>JZKD02S1675767.1:217873-232546 GCA_000966675.3 Picea glauca
AACACAGCGGAAGCAGCAGCAACAACAACAGAATGGAGCAGGTGAAAAGCTCCACAGACTTGTTTGGGACCCAGGTGGATTCCAACCATTACAGGGGAAGCTCATGAGCAGGAGCTCATGCTTTTTGCAGCTGTGGAGTATGATGCAGGAGCATCTCTCCATGCCATCCAGTCAGCCACGTCAGCGCGCACTCATGCAGGGCTGAAAGGGAGGTGCAGTCTCATTTTGAATTTGAATTGAATGTAAATAAATGTCTTAGGTTGGTGAGCCATGAATGCCATGTCTTTGCGCAGGCTGTAGATAAGATAGGTATTTATTATAGATCGGCTGAGATCTAGTTCTGGATAGCAGACTAGACAGTCCATTGATTGTAAATCAATAGGGTAGGTAAATCCTGGAGGGAAGCGCTCGATTGAGCCACCTCATGTAAAAGGGATTTTGAGATCTCATTTTRAAAAGGTGGGGTAGTAGAATCTGCATGTAGAGCAGAGGAGCCAAAAGAGAGCTCGGGGAACACCTTGTAAAATATACAGGCATTCGCCATTATTAATACAGAGCAGTTTTTCCTGCACCAGTCTGTCATTATATGCATGTTTGTATGTGCGTGCCTATTATATGTTGCAATTGTGTATTGTTATCATGTAATTGTAGGGAGTGTGTTTGATTTTAGGTTCGAGAGGTCTTTGAGGTTTCATGTCATGAGGGCGTGACAGAGGGTTGAGACTCTGAATACCTGTGCACAGGAGGATGCACTTCTGAACTTGTGAGGAGTCAGACGGAGACGTGCTGAGGGCACAGGACTGAAGTCATCACCTTATATAGAAGAAAGAATTTTGGGGTTGTTGAACACCTCAATAGTCAAAGCAGTGTAGCTGAGACACTGTTGTGGATAGAGCCTCTACTGGGAGTTCTGTAAGAGCTCTACTAAGAGGGTATCGAGCGTGCGTAAGGAAGAACTCTACTGGGAAGTTTAGAAGGACCGGAATGCTGTTGAGGATCCTAAGGAGCTCCATCGGGAGGACGTCGAGCGAAGTGTGTAAGCACAAGGGGAAGCGTAACTGTGGGTTGTTCTGTGGCAGAGACACTCCGCCAGGAGGGCGTTGAGAGAGTATGCAGATAGCCAGGAGGAAGGAACTCTTTGAGTTCTGTCATCTGAAGGAAGGCTAGTGAGGGAACTTTCACTGGGTTACTGAATACCCAGAGAACTCAGCAATAGATGGCTTGAGCCGGAAGACTGCCAGGAGGCATTGTATTCTCCATCTGCAGGAGGAAGAGAAAAGGAACTGAGTTTCTGTAGAGGTCGAAGCTACAGGATGGAATCTCAGGAAGGGAAGTGCTTTCACGCATCTCAACGGGACTCATGTTGAGAGTTCACAGAGGAGAATAAATGCATAAGAGTCCTGAAGATCCAACACTTGCAGAGTGATTGGACGTTGAGCGCAAGGAGTGTGCCAACTTTCCATTGAAGGAGTGGGAGAAACCAAGCTCAGGAGGGATATTTCCATGGTGAGACTTTGGGAACAGACCCAGGAGGAGCGCGAATTGAGAGAATCTTTGGAGTGGAAGAGTTCTCCAGAGGAAGAGAATCAACGGATAGGATTCGCAGAGGAGAATCGCGAAATCCCGGAGATCGTTGGATCATGGAGAAGCTGCAAGGAGTTTAACCCTTAGGCGCAGGAGAGAAACGACCATCGAATTTTGGCACATCGGGGTTCGGGCTTCAGCGATTGCAAAGGCAAGAGGTTCATTTCCCTTTGAAATCACGAATAGCGATTTCCCGATTTAACGGGAGTCGTCAATTGTGACGAGGACAGGTGGCACGCGCTCCCATCATATCGGGGTTCGGCATTTAGAGTTTTCGACATCACAAAAAAATTTCATCATGGATCCATGATCTGCGAAGTCCCAAAGAGGACGTGGTAGCGTGGGACCCTAGGTACTAGTGGAAGACAGGTGGCGTGATCTCAGAGAATCGACACCTCGACACTCGGGGTTTTGAAATACGGAGTGTTGACATCGCAAAGGGCGATTTCCCGATAGTGCAAGTGGAGAACCGACGTCAGGGTGTTAAGCCATATGAGGAGGCATTGACAAGTGGCGTTAGCTCGAATATAGGGAAACCCCCGATATTCGAGGACGTTGACTCTTTGACCGTCGGGATTCGGGAAAGTGAAAGAACCGATATCGTGAGCGCTGAACTCGCGAACTCGCGAGTCCCGAGTTCCGAAGATAGGGACATATGTGGGTCAGGAAATATCGAGAGGAGTTGGAAGAGTCTTAGACTCTTCGGGCCTGTGAGAGAATGAGAAGGTCCTGGTGAGAGCAGGGTGGAACCGTGAGGGTGTAGGATGAAGCGCACTGCATCATCAATGCTGACATCATCATGAGATCACAAAAGCTATTTATTGATGCTGACATGGCAGAAGCAGGGGTTGGCAAGTGGCTACCTATGACTGGGCATATGATAGATCAAATCAGTTTTGGACACATGGGAAATATTGGTTAAATGTGGTGGTGCCATGTGGCCCAGGCATGGGCAGCCATGTGGCACCCAATCAGGGTCAAATGGCAAGTGTTAAAAATGTTTAGGGGTCCATGGGTTTTGAAACCATGACCACCCATCAAGCCAACACTTTGAGAAATAGTCCAACACCAATGTGCCCCAAAGTTACTTATTAAATCAAACATATTTAAATATATATATTTTGTAATGTTTTAAAGGTTGGCGTAGGAGGGGGCTGGGGCTAAGACCCAGCCCGTGGACATTTGAAAATACATATAACCAAGGGCATGGGGTGCCTTATCTATTGGGTGCTTTTTGGGCATGGTTCTAACTATTTTCACCATATGACCGTTAATTGTGGTGGCTTATCCCTATAGGCGTAGACCATTCTAGACCCTGATACCATGCAAAGCGCAACAAAACCAGGAGCTAGCGCAACTAAAGGGCCAACACTTAGACCTTTGGGCTAGCACTTGGCCATATGAAGTGCATATGATAGAGTATTAGGGGCATGCGCCCAACCTTGGGGGGCTACTCTGTGTATTTTTTATTAAAAGTGGGTTTTTAACTATACAGTGTTGATTTTTGCCTGATATTATGACCAAAAAGTGTTTTTTTAAGGATATCTTAGCCATTTGAAGGGGGATTTGATCCCAAAAAGAGGCCATATATTGAGGGAAGTTGGGATTCCTCATCTGAGCCTTAAAAAATATATAAACTATGATTTTTTAAGCTTGTAGGAGACTTTTTGATGGAGTTTTTTGAAGGGGCAGTTTGTAAATTTTAGCCTTTTCTCATGTTTTGAGGGGCATTTTTGCCATGTTTTTGAGAGGAATTTGATGGATCATGCTTGAATCTGAGAAAGGAGGTATTTCAAAGAAGATCTAGAGCATGTTATTTAACAACAAAGAGCAATTGTAAGAGAACTTTGAGCATTTTAAAGAGCAATAAAGAGGTCTTCCACGTGGAAGCGGTCCCAAAGACGTAGCTAACAATTGGTGAACTTAGTTATCAACCTCTTGTCTCTATTTCTCTTTATGTTTTGTTGTTCTATTCTCTTCATTTCCAACATGGATATTAATGTCTGATCTCTTTATTCATTAATAAGCATCAAGTAAAAGTCACATTTGATATTTCGCAACCAGATAATAAGATTTATGTATTTCCCATTCTTAACGATCCGATGCCTAAAATACATTAAACTAACTTGTGATTTATCATTAATACCTTCATTTTTGGATCAAGAGGCCATGGGGCTAAATATTTTTAATATTAAAACTTTTCATGATGCAGGTGAAGAATATGGACAACCAATGCAGACTTTCATGAAGGAGAAGAAGGATCAGATATTAAAATCTTCCCAAGAGAGGAAGAAAGAAGAGAATTCAACATAATTGCTCAAATTTTTTAGAAAGGGAGTTGAATGGGAGGTGATTGTAGAATTGGAACCTGTAGAAAAGGAGAGAGCAATAGAAATCATGGGTTTTTTTTATCTATGTGAAAAGATGGAAGCCCTAAGGGAAATAAAAATAACCCAGAGTGGACTTATCCAACAAATTAAGTTGGAAATTGATGAAGAGGAGTTGCAACCGAGCATATTGCAACGAAGAAGCCAACCCGTAGACCAGTTGGATGAGGAGATTGAAGAGATTACTAGGATGATGTTGGAATCATACCAAGATATAAATGGCATCAGAGAGAGACTTATCATAGAAAAATCCTGCAACAGTAGGACAACAACAACAGAAAGGCAGAGGAGCAGATGAACAACTCCAAAAGGAGATTTGGGATCCTGGAGGATCTCAACAACATCAACAGAGGAGCCATGAGAAGGAGCTAATGATTTTTTTTAGCATAGGAGTATGATGCAGGAGCATCGCTCCACCTCATCTACACGTCATGAATCCAACACATCAACGCACTAGGAGGAATGAGTTATAAGGGAAGAGAGGTGCCAACCCTCTCATTTTTAACCTAATTAGAAATTTTAATGCAATTTAATGAAATTAAGTTTGAAGGCTCAAGAGAAGTCAAGCCATTGTCTTTGTACATGCGCATTATTGTAATGTGTAGTGTCACCTTAAATGGATAAAAGTTGGATATATTTAGTATTGATTTGGATCAGAGGTTCATTTATTGTAATTTAATGAGGTAGATGGATGAAGGTGCGACAAGCCCCTCCTTGGTAAAATATCATTGTATCAAAAATTAGTCAGTTAGTTGCGAGGAAGAGTAGAGAAGAGAGGAGAGAGGAGAAAGTGTGGAGGACTCTTTTTCAGTCCATCCTTTGTAAAACATTTGTACAAACTATTCTTATTAAAAAAAAAAGCATTTTTTCCTGCATATGAGGTTTCTATGTATTTAGCTCTATGATGAATGTTTACTTTATGAATGTGTTTTTACTATGTTTATGAATGCTATATTTGCAAGTATGTTTCAATTTGTAGGAATTAGATAGATTTCCCCATCTATCATCTTTATGAGTTTTATGGGATCTCAAGCCAGTGCAAGGAGTGCACACCATGGTTAGTGAAAAATCTATGAATCCAACGCAAGGAGTTCATTTAGAAATTAGTTTCTAGTTCAAAGAAGAGTGTTCCAGGTTGGTACAACAAAACAATTCCTAAAACTCATAAGGGAGTATTGTGCAAAGAGTGCTTCTCATATTTTTTGAACACTCTGAGGAATACTGTGCAAGAGGAAGCATTCTAGAGTTACTGAACACTCTGAGAAAGGAAGCTCTGCAAGGAGTGCATCGAGTAGGATCAAGGCGTGCACAAGGACTCCATATTGAGTTTTTTGAGAAGGTTTACAAGAGGGCATGCTAGGAGATAAAAACTAGGAGGAGAAGTAGTGCAAGAGTGCATAGAAGACCCATGCAAGGCGTGCATTGGGCCAACACTTGGAAAGTGTTGAAGAACTCCCAAGGAAGATGGAGTGCAAGGAGTGTGCAACAGATTTCGTAAGTCACAAAGATTAGGAGGAAGAGCATAGACAACCAAGGGATACTAAACAGAGAAAAGGGATTGAACCCCTTGAATTTTTAGTGAGTTAAAAGAATAGGAGAGATAGTGCAATTCGTGCACAGAGTCTTTGCAAGGTGTGTAGATTAGGGGAACCTTTGAGGTTCCAATTTTTCAGAGAAGTCATAGGGGGCGTGCAGGAAAAATTTTGAGAAAATATTTAAGTATGAAGTATTTATAACTTTAGAGGAAACAAGGAGAGTGTTGAAGGAACAAAATGAAAGTGTTTGTGAGATTAGGAGGAAGAGAAAAAAGTGTGCAGGAGGTGAAATTGTTGCAATTTCCAATATCAGAAGGTATAATGAAAGAAAATACCAAGGCATTGGTCACACAGAAGGAGAACCAAAGGTCGAGCCATTTCAAGCTCAAAGATAACCTTCATCAGAAGGAAAGTGTGACCACAGACAGAGGAGAAAGCTACAAGAGTCATTGGATCAGTGTCAGGAGAAATTTGGAACGTCATATCAGAGTCCAAATGGAAGGAGGAGCAGGTAGAGGAGAAGGAAAAATATCATCTGCCGGATCTAGGTGCATGGATCACAAGCCATCGGATCTAGGTAAGTAGCAGATATTTTAAATCCTAGAAGTCCATCGTACTTCAGAGGTCTGGAGGATTTTCATAATCAAGTGTAGAGGAGACAGGACTCTTGAAGTCCCAAAATATGAAGAGAATTGGGACCGCCCATTAGAAGGACATGTTTCAACATATAATATGTGGTTCGGAGACATGGCACTCTAGATGAACTTAGGTGGAAGTTCCCTGGAGTCGAGAGCTCCCAAAGTCCCAAAGTCCATAATTAATCTCATATTTCCATTTGAGGGGAACACATGGCGGTTGATCGAGGGATCCATAGGTCTAGTACTCTAGAGGATTTTTCTAAGTGAAGTGCTTGGGTGGAAGTTTCCCAGAGTCCTGAAGGTCAAAACTCATCCTAGCCGTAGATCCGAAGGAGGACACATGGAGCATAGATCTGTCTCTTCGTAATTTTTAGGTTCAGAGGAAGTGTATTGCAATGAGGTGAATTCTCATGAAGGCTCGACGGCCAGAGATAATCTTGATCAACCATCAGACAGGACGTGTGGCACCATATGTAGAGGTTCAGAGAACCATCACTCTGAAGGAATTAGGTTGTTTATATTCAAGGACTCCCAAAGCTCCGAAGAGAAGAGAAAATCTGGGCCATTGATTTCTAGTGGACACATTGCAGGAGATCATGTAGTCCAGTGAGTAGGAACTCTAGGCGTAAGTCGTAAGGATATTGTGATGGTCGAAGACTTCCAGAGGCCCGAAGGTCAGAGCCCATCGAGGTCATTTATTCTCGAGGACATGCATCATCTAATCCTGAGATTTGGAGGTCCAACACTTCATAAGAGTTGAGGCATAAAATTGGTTGGGGTCAAGAATTCCCGAAGGCCCAAAGGATGGATTTGATCTCATCCATCCATTTTCAAGGGACACATGGAGGGTCGATATTACCTCTGCAAGTTTGGTGCTCTGGGGGATAAAGCGTGTTAGGCATCTGGAACTCCCAAATACTAGAGTCCCGGAGTGGATTTTGATCGTTCATTGAAAAGCAAGTGTGGTTCGTCGATTTAAGTCCTTCATATGTTCGAAATTATGACACTTCGGTGGGACCTAAGGTGTAGTTTTTCATAAATCCTTGAATCCCAGAGTTGCATAGTTTATCAGATTCGTTGATCTATGGGATCCTTGGAACCATTCGATCTGATCTAGAATTTGACACTACACGAGTATTATGTGTTGGAGTGGTCGGAACTCTCAAATATCATAGTTGAAAAGGGATCTCAGTCATTAAATACTGATAATTGTGGACCGTCAATCTGTCAGCCTCTAGAGTAGCTCATCAGTTCAACGTTTGACACTTCACGAGTGGAAGGTGTAGGAGCGGGCAGATCTATCGAAGCCCGAATTTCTGGAATTGTTTTTCGTTGTATATTTCTCCAAGTGTTGTTGACTATCGATTCCCATATTTGTTTGGAGGTTCACGAGTCCATGACATCGAAGGAGTGGAAGTGTAGTGGACATAGAATTCTTGGAGCTCGAAGCTTCAGAGTCCCGAATTAGCGCATGTTGGTCAGTTTTGGGTCACATCTCGTGGTCATATGAGAAAATAGTCAAAGAGACAAGGGGGCTAGGGCTTGAGTAATTGGTTTTAAAGAAGGGACTTAAGAAAAGATCTTGCAGGTTTATTATTGTACCTACGTGTGGAAAATTAAGGACCTGTGTTTGATTTTTGGGGCTTAGTAGGAGCCTAAGAGATGATATAACTTTGATTTAGAATGATCCTAGACCGGGAGATTGCATAGAGTGCGAGTGAGGGAGGGGGTCTGCATCACATCAATCCACAGGAAGAAAAGGAAAAGTCACAGTTGAGAGAGATGATGAGTCGAAACATGAATATGGTGACTACTTCAAGAAGGTACTTTTTTGAGCCATCCATCTTGGAGACTCCCAGTATTATGAATGTTGAACAGGGGGAGTCTAGACAACAACTCTACAGATGAGAAAGTATCTTTCAAGCAGTTTGAAGTATGATGTTGCAAAATGTTTGATAGAGACATATTCAAAGTGGCTCGATAGAAGGACTACAAAATGAAAGATTCATCGATTGATAAATCAATGTTCCCACACAGGTGTCAGTTGGTAGTTACACATGCAGAATTGTATGGTTGTATTCAAGCATAGATATTGTTAGCATAGGTTCTTCTAGGCATGCATAGTTTGGTATGCAGAAAGAGACGATCAATGGAAACATTTGATGCTAATTTTCAATAGAGAAGAAATCAGAATAGTATAGGGACAGATGGGTCAACATTGTGTATAGTTGAGTAGTAGAGTCTTGGAAAGTATGGACATATATGGATTAGCAGGTTTGGATAAATACATGATAGTGGATGAGAGCATGAGTTCAGGATATATTGGATTCATATATTTGTTTAGAGAGTGGTTCAAAGATAAATGAATATTGTCATAATGGATGGTAATGATACAAGAATATTTGAATTCTTATTCTTGAATTCCTTTAATATATGTCAGTTGATTACATAAGGAATCACCAATGGAAAATAAATCCAAAAGGAATCAAGTATAGGAAGACCTATATTGATATACAAAAAAACATGCAAAGAATTCATCAGAGAGAGAGAGATTCAGAATGTAATATTAGTAGCATACAGATAGGGAGACACACCCAGAGACGGAGCTACTCTTTTAACCAGGATTGGTTAGAGTAGGTATAGTGTCATATCGACAGTGGGAGTTAATCAAGTGTCAAAGGGAGAGAGAGAGAGAGTAATAAGAGGCATGAAGACAAGAGAAGTAGCTACAACGAGAGTTCATTAAGGGGGAGCATACCCACGAAGAGATACCCTTTTCCATTGATGTCAAAGGGGGAGAGATAGAAAGATTGATGAGGTGTATGAGCATGAGTGTTGTGATGAATAAGTGTTTCCATCAATGTTGGTGTTGCCATCAATTCCAAAGGGGGAGATTGTCACATAGTTGTTTTATAATGATGGATAGTTGGTTTAGATAGATGGTTTTCATTGGTGTCAACCCTTGGAGATGAATATTGTAGATTGATGGAAATCCTTAGATATTGATTTCAACCCTTGAGTATGTCTGGTAACATGTTTTGGTAGCTCCAGAAGTTTAGGTAAGGGACCCAATTTTGTTTTAGTTATAAAGGAATGAATAGCATTGAATATGCAGATAAGATTATTCTATATGGATAATACACATCGTGTCATTTCCAGTTATATATGGTACGTCACATGGTTCTTCATTGTTAGTGAGATATGGACTTGTGAAGTTGGAGGACCCTCAAGAATATTCTAGAAGCCCCTAGAAGGTCAACAAGAAGTCAATTATTCTAGAAGCTCCTAGAAAGTCATCAAAATGTTTGCTAATAAAAGTAGTTGCAACAAGAAATTATTTATGTCTAAAGTAGTTGTAACAATAAGGTTGAATATTCAAAGTGATTGAACAAGAAATTAGTTAATTATGGGTAAAGTAGTTCGAACAAGAAGGTTAAATAGTCAAAGTGGTTGAACAAGAAATTAATTAATCACGAGTTAAGTTCTTGCAAAAAGAAAACAATTAAAAAACAAATCATTGAAAATAGAAGTGGTGAGTTTACTATTTGTGGATAAAGTGGTTGTAAGTGGACAAAGTAGTTAGAACAGGGTTATCCCTAAAAGAAGGAAGTTGGGTAAAACAATTAGAAGATAACCTCTAGAGGAGGCTACTTGGAGAGTATAAATAAGAGAGAAAGGGTATCTTATTAGCACCTATTGAACTTATTTAATATATGTAAGTGACTAAGGTAACCAAGGAGATCTGAGGTGAATTTCAGAGGGAAGGTGAAGTAAAGAAGGTTGAAAATACAAGGGAGGATGAAGTATTTTAATGATGTGTTCTAAGGTGTGTTATTTATAGGTCATATCACCATATTCACAATAATGTTTTATATCGAATGATTCAAATAGTGAAAATTGGAGGATATTGAGAAAACATATCAAGGTACATGTGTTAGAAATTTCAGCTTTTGGGTCATTGTATTTTTGGAGATACACGTTGTGGAAGATAGGGTTTTTGGCTAGTCCTAAAACTAGTTTTAACCAGGTGTTACGGGTAAAATGGTCAAAACATGTTCATAGAAAATCCAAATATGTGAAACCAATTGTAATGGAAAGAGTACAGTCCATATTTTGTTTTGTAAAAGTTTCATATTAAGATCTAAAATATTGTACATGTGGCATGCCATACAAGTTTTCTCTCCATAATAATATAGAATTTAGTAAGCTTTGCCTTTTTTGCTGTAACTCCTTTTATGGGAGGTTTCAAGCAGTGAAACCTGGAGGAATTATAGAGAAGAAAATGTTTAATTTGTTGTATCATTTTCATACCTTTATTTATTTCAGGTACAGAGTTATGCTTGTTGCAAGTTAGGGTTGTTGACTAATCCAAGAACTAGTCATGTGAGACTTAGGTAAAGTTTGATGAAAATGTTATTCTCTTATTGTTGAAGTTGAGGAAGGTCTGCAATTATGTGATCACATACACCAGGTCTGTTATAGACTTACATGTATGTTTTTATGGTTACAATTGTTCATGAAATGGTACATAGTTGAGGCTACATAACAATGAGGTTTTGGCACATGGTTTGATGTAAGGGTTTATGGTATTTGGTTTATGGATAATGTGATGTATTTCTAGAGGCCTTTTGTTGGATATATTGGTGTATGTATTTGTTATATGGTTGAGGTACATGTTGGGTACATGGTTGAGGCATGTAAATGATGAGTTGGCACATACATGAGGTGTATAGTTGATGATATTGGTACATCTTGATGAGTCATAGTTGATGTGTTCTTGATACATGATTGGTGCATGCTTGGTGCATTGTTAGAGGCACTTTCTAGTAGTATTGTTGGGACATAGTTTATGGTGGATGTGGCATATATATCTTGGTATATTATTATAATCACATCTTTATCTTGGTGATGGTTATGAGGTGTTTTGATGTGCATGGTTGATGAACTTGTGATAGTACATGTTGTGGTAGTTATTGATGTACATGATTGGTTGATGAGATTATTATGACATGTTATTGGCATAGGTTGATGGCATAGGTTGTTGGTACAGGTTGTTGGTACAGGTTTTTTGGTATAGATTGTTGCAGGTTCTTGGTATAGGTTGACAACGACAACAGTTGATTCAGTGACAATGACAGGTTGTCTATATTTGGCATTTATATTTCAGGGCAGTAGGATGGGACAAGGATAGGTTTTTGGAGCCACCTTTTGGTTGGAGCCATAGAACCAGGGAGTTAGAGATTCCTTCAGGTTGGAGCTTGAGAATTAGTGGTTTGGAGCCTCCTTCTAGTTTGAGCCAGAGAATTAGGTGGTTTTAGCCACCTTTCGGTTGAAGCTGGAGAACACATGGGGTTGGAGCCTCCTTCTAGTTGGATCCAGAGAATTGGAAGTTGGTGCTTCCTTGATCGTAATTTTTAAAGACATATAAGAAAATATTGTTTTGGTTTTCTCTCGCATTAGGTTTCCACGTAAAATACTGGTGTATTGTCCATTATGTGGATGTGTGTATTATTATTTATTATGAAATGATGAATGTTAATGTTATATGATGAAATAACATATTAATGATGAACTAATGAATATTGTTGAATAATTTAAAGGAATATAAATTTTGGTTAAAAGTGTATAAATTGATCATTACTAATTCACAACCCCTCTCAGTAATCCAACATAGTTTTTTATAAGTCTTGGTCAAAGGGGTAAAATTGTTGTAACAAGAAAACCCTAGAAGACATAAATTAAGGAAAGGAGTTAGATAGCACAGGTATAAATACACCTCAAGGAGTCATTTATAAGTACAAAACACACACTTATTCATTTCTTATCTTGTGATATAGTGATATTTTACTAAGGTTGTATCATCATTTTCTGAGGTAGCAAATAAGGGTCAATGGAAAAAATCTTGGAGTTTCAGAAAACCCTAGTTTATGAGGTATACATGAGTTGCAAGCCAATAAGGGAGCGCATGTATGCAGGATGTAGTGGATGAAAGAGAGTATATATGTGGGATATAGAAGGGAAATTTGTGTACATATGAAAATCTCATGAAAATTTGAATAGATGTTAGTAACAGCTCCCTAGAATCTAAAAGAAAGTTCATAGGTCAACATCTTACTATTTCATGTCAGCTTCAGAGGTATTGGTATGGTTGTATACTTATTTTTATGGTTACTTCTTATCATGATATGGCGTATTCTTGAGGCATACTTGATAGGGATGGTTTTTTATTTGGATATGGTATATCTTGGTTGCTTGGTTGAATGAGGAGCATTATTATACCTGTTTCAACACATGACATGGTTCTTATAGTTATTATCTTTGATTTGACTATATATGGTTGAAGGATATTCATGGTGTATGGTGATGTATGCATGAGGGGAATGCATAGGTTCTTTGAGATGATTCATTAATGACATGGTACAAATCTGCATATGGTTGATGATATGGTATATGTCACAAGTTGTACATGGTTGATGCTCTAGTTCATGGTTGATGTATCTTTTGGTTCATGATTGATGCATGAGATAATATGTATATTGGTATACACTTGATGCAAGGTATGGTACATGTCTAGCTAGTTGATGACAAGATACATTTTGATGATATAATGATAGATATAGTGACAGTGACAGTGGTATGGTTGTGAAAATGGCAGAGACAATGATAGTGACATGGTTGTGACAGTTATAGAATTGTGACAATGACAAAGTTTGTGGCAGTGATAGTGGCATATTCCATGACAGTTTTTCTACATTTATATTTCAGGATGGTAAGACGGGGCAATGAAAGGTGGTTGTAGCCACCTTCTGATTGTAGATGGAGAACCTAGGGGGTTGTATCATCCTTCTAGTTGGAGCCATAGAATGAGGTAGTTGTAGGTTCCTTCAGGTTGGAGCCTGAGAATAGGGGGTTGGAGCTTCCTTCCAATTGTAGTTGGAGAATCAGAAGTTGATGATTCCAATGAATGTTTTCTTTTGATAAATATATAAGAAAAGCATTATGTGGTTTTCTCCCATTTGGGTTTCCACATAAATACTGTTTTACTATGTATCTATTTTGTTTTGATGTTTTTTATGTTTATGCTACTAGTGATCTATTGAATGTTAAATATAAAACGATAAATGTTTTTGAATAATAAATTGTGGTTAAGAGGATTAAAATTGATCATTAGTAATTCACCCCCCCTCTTAGTAATCCAACACAAAGAAAAGAGAAAATTACAGAACTTGAAAAGGAAATAGAAATTCATAGTAAATAAGGTGGAAAAGGTTATGGTAAAGGTAAAATTTAGGGTATGGGTAAGGATAAATATATAAGTCAGGGAATCCCAACAAAAAAAATGCCTTCAGTTGACTTGGACAATTCCATACAAAGAAAAGTGAAGATGTCTTGGGAAGTTTCTCATTAAGTAGTGTTGTAGCTGATCTCTATGCCCTATCACCCATGATGGCATCATTAAAGATGAATATAGATGAGAGAGATGAAAATATTAAAGAGATCAATAATGAACTCTTGTATAACTGAAAGGCATAGCATTTAGGATGTGACGCAGAGATACAAAAGTTGAAATCTAAAATTGTTGATATGCAACAGAAACTACAAAGAACAATAGTAATTGAGGTGGTGTAAATTTATTTTTCTACATCGAAAAACAATATTTGAGGGAACAAGAGTTTGAGAATGAAGTACATGAACTCAGGGGTTAATTGGACGAATTTTGATCCCAACTGAAATCAGAGAAAAAAATTTGAAAAGAATAAATAGGACAATGTCAAGAATTATAAGAAGAATGCATAAATGTTGAGAAGGAAAGAAGAAGACAAAAAAAAATATTGCAAGAGAAATTGCAAAATTATGTAAAGAAAATTAAAGATCTAGAGAAACAATTACAACATGTTCATGTTACAGCTCTAGAAAAATTAGAAGCCTCTACAATAACCGAGAGAGGCTCTGCATATTTTCTTCAACTTAAGAACAAGGAATGTAGAAATCTACCAAGCGGCCTAGGGTAGATACATAATAGAATTGGTTTATATAATCTGTACTCCATGTAAATACATTTAAGATGTAATATATATCATTATTTCGGTAGTTTATTGACAATATCTTTTATTTTAGGCAATTAATGACATTAATGAGGGTGTATATTTATTGACATATATGATTTTGTGTAGTTACATATCAAATCATGTAATACTTTAAAAGTTACTTGATATTGATTTATACACATATACACCACCACTCTCATCTTGTTTGCAAGATGTTTGAGTAAAACATAACTAGTTTCATGTCCTTGACATTTTGATATAACAATGGTAATTGGATAGATTTATCTTTTGTTAAGCCCTAATATTGGCTCATTACCACTTAATTGGGGCATATTAGATTAGTAATGTTATTTTATTTATGTCAGACTTAGGCCATTAGTTGTAATTTATATTAGTAATGTTATTTTATTTATGTCGGCTTTAGGCCATTAAACCTCCTAGTCTCCTATATATACCAAGGAGACATTTTCATTTTGAATCA
>JZKD02S1675767.1:237339-249305 GCA_000966675.3 Picea glauca
TAAAAGGAGGTTGCCCCCTCAAAGAGGCTTATTATCTGAAATTATCTCTTTTTCAAGGCGTTGAGTACTTTTCCTGAGGTTTTTCTATGCTATATTGATTTTTGGTTCTTAACATCTTTCTTGTTATGAATATGAAACCTATATGTATCAAGTATGAAGATGGCTTGTAAAACAATAATTGTACATGCAAATTACAATACACACACAAGCTACAAATGCAACACTTTCCCCCTTTCCTCCACAATTGTAATTTTCCTACCATGACCATTCATAAACCAATATATATATAAAATATATATAACTAGTACTTATCACATGCAATATATATATATATATATATATATATATATATATATATATATATATATATATATTGTACTTATCACTTCCAAATATTTCATATTTATATACATACATAGTCTTAAACTCTAATATGCAAGCAATCTTGCAAAAATACCTTATTGGGTATGTTCATATACAACAACATTCCAGAACCACAATATTTCACTTGAGGAATCATTAAGCTAATATCTATCACTATAAACAATTTCAAAGTTGTATATGTAACAATACATATTAGTTCATGGATGTAACCCCAAACCAAAATTTATATTTCACCCTACACCAAATTCTGAGGACACAACAACCTATATAAATCTTGCATTTTTCCATAATAGGGCATGCATTTTCCTCAATGGCCTATTTTCATGAAATTTCATAAGTATGGTCTACATAATGTGCATAATTCATCTAACGATATGAATTTTCCCTAAAATTGTGATTTAAGGAAGACATAATATAAATCCTAACATAGAGATTACAATTTTTACTCCAGGGTATGTTCAAAATTCATATACAACAATAGTCCACAACCACAATATTTCACTTTTGAAATGTTGCTCAATACTGAGAGGTGGGGGTAAATCAATATTTCTTCTTTCTCAAAATTTTAATCAAATATTTAGTTATAAAAATTATTAATCATAACAATTATTCAACAAGAAGGTACAATACATAGAATTTGAATGTAACATCACAAAAAATTATGTCATTTACAAGCTACAACTTGTGGGAGACACCAATCTCCCTTATTTTGAGCACTAACTCAAGGAGACACCAATCCCCTATTTTCAAGCACCAACTTGAGGAAGCACAAACTCCATGTTTTCAAGTGCCAACTTGAGGAAGCATAAACTCCTTGTTTTCAAAAACCAACTTGCAGAAGATGGAACTTCCTTTTGTCCAGGCTCCAACCTTTAGAGGACACTAATCCTCCCTTGCTCCTCCCTTCCACCCTCTCTTCGTCTGAATGCTTCAAATTCTTTCCTTGGATTTTTTTTATGTTTCAATCTTCTAAATTAAACCACAAAGACACTTCTTTTTCAATATACTCCTTTGTATATATAGTCTTCCAATAGGTGTATAATTTAAACATTGTATATTTTTAATAATGAACCATTGTGTCTCTTTGTAAATAGAAATGAACCAATGTGCCTCTTCATTTTATTGATAAAATAAAAATAATTATTATGTAGTAAACTAGAAGAAAAACACAATGCTTGTAAATCAATGTCGATGAGGAGTATATGAAAACATATATGTAGTGAAATAGGAAGAATCATGATCCTTATCACAACTTTGTATTGAAGTTTTAAATTCTTTGCACATTTATGGGTTTAGAGAGTCCATTATCCTTTCAGAAATAAATGTATTTTACTCCTTTTGTAATTATAATAAGGGTAAATTCATCAAAATTCTTGTAAATCCCAATTGAAGCAGAGTAATCATATGATCTGTAGGGCATGTAGAATTGTCTTTGAAATCAAATGAGTTCTTATAACATATTTCATTTTCCTCATCTTCTTCATCATTTGAAATTCCCTTCTCTAGGGTATTCTGACTCCATAGAAATATAGGATATTTAATGAATTGTGGATGCTTTATAACAAGTTCCTTCAAGTTCCTAACCTGAAGGTAAACTAAGTGAACATCCTTAAGAAATAGAGTGATATTTGTCCCTCTCCCAAGAATCTCCCATGTTTTATCTCTAGTGACTATAAATGATCCACCTTACTTTGATTTCCATATATATTGTTAATCATCATTATATTTAGTCATCATAATCAGCTTCTCAACAACCAAATATATAGAGTAGAAACCAACACAAAACCATATGATCATGCTAACATCAACACCATCTACAAGAGATTCCATAAATTCTTCGGTGCCAGATCTGTAAATGGTTTACAAGTTATTCACGAGATAAAACTTGGTCAAGCCAATACCACTATTGATTATAATTCATATAATCGATGGTATACATGAAGAATGTAAAGGTCAATTTTGAATTAAATATTTCGGTATGTGTTTGTGTTGACTCTGGTCAACTGCTAACAAAACCCAAAATTATTGTGGAGCGTTTGATCCAACCGATAGTGGCAAAAAAAAATATAAGGGAGGATTTGAATTAAATCTTTTGAGTCCATGCTCTCATATTAACTTTCACGCTTTCTCAAATGTGAGTTAGATTAGGGTCGTTCGATTATTCTCTTTTATTGATCCAATGATCAAAACATCATCAATCTTCATCCACTATCAATTCCTTCATCTTTCACACTTATAATGATAAGAGAATCGATCATTATAATAAAAGAAGAAATAGAATCTTGTATCAAGGTAAAGCTATGAGCTCTTAGGTAAATTAAGATCAGGTTTGTCTCTTTGAAACTTACATTTATTTAACATAAATGGGTGATTACGAGTTATTCCACAAATCCTCTATGTGTTCTTTTTCAGGGGATTTCTTTAAATATCTTAGTTTTCCTAGGTACCTAAAATCATATTTTATTAAGTGAACCTCCACCTTCTAGTCATCCAATGCCTAATATTATGTAGAATTTATATTTTAGAGGAGTTATGTAGACCCCTTTTTTCTTCCTTCCTAACCTTTATAAAGAGAGGAGAAATAGATCTAAATGAGGAGAAACAAGTGTAGATATTCTTGAATTTTAAACTTGAAGTTTAATTCCATGTTTTCTTTATTTATCAAGTAGCAAAATAGAAGCCTATAATGACATGATGGCTTATAACAGAGGGCAAGAATTAGTGTGAAAATGAGTCTACTTTCTTGAAAGTGTATTTGTTAATTTTTTTTCTTGGTTATGAATTTAGATTAAATCTTCAATACTAACTCATGTTTAGACATTGATAATTATTACCATGTTGACACCCTTTTTGACATCAAAGAAACATTATATCCAACATTTATTTTTAATGAAAACACCAATATCTATCTCAATGGAAATCCATATTAATCATTGATAATGGAAACCATATTAATTCTTTTTTCCATCAATAACAAAATGGAAATTTATTTTCTCTCCCTGAGGTTATACTCCCCTTGCCCATGTGCTCCTTCTCTGATGAACCTTGTAGTCCGAGGAATAATATTAGTTCATTATTGTTTCATCATTCCTTCAAACCTTTGTTGACATGAATACATCTCATATTGACACATTAACAATTCTTCTCTTCAAAACAAACAATCAATGAAACTTCATGTTTTTTCCAAGTTTGACATCAATCGAAACCATGTAAATTTGTTTAACCTACACATAATATATCTACATAAACAATGATACACACATTTACAGAGAGAATAGAAGAAAGAAGAAGAATGAGAGAAAGAATGGAAGAATTCTCATTAACTGTTCTGAATAATGAATAATTTACACATGATATACTCTGTATATCTCAATGAGTTCGAATTGATTTGAAACAATGCACCATAGTGGTGGTCTAGAGTGATTTGAACACACACCAACAGTTATGGGAGTGAACTGACACCTATTCTAGTCTCTCAGGCAATTACGAGAGTGAACTGTCACCTTGTTGAGTTAACTAGACAACTATTCTTCAGTTAACTGACTAAATAGAGAGTAGTGAGGAGTTAACTAAGGGAATCAAGGCTAATGTGCCACTCTGGTGATGATACCAAGGAAATGTCGAATTAGCATGGTGATGATCCCAATGTTGCATGGTGATGATCCCAATGCAACATCTAAACTCAACTCAACTAGTCAAACTGAAGTGTCAACTGAAAGAGAATATTCTCCAGGTGGAATATTCTCCCCTAAAATATCGGAGTTTGGATAATGACTAATTATGATTAATAAACAAGGAATAAACTTAGGAAAAATAAATCCTAGGTGTGTGCGTAGTAACTCTAACACCCCCCCTGAACATCACTATGGTGAAAATAAAGATTAGGTCCTGACAACGATGCCATGTTAGGTACCCAAGTACAAAAGATACACTGAAAATAAAGTGAGGAAAGAGGGAAAACCTCATGGGAAAAAACCCCCTCAAGGTACAATGTATGTAAAAAGAAGAACTACAGTGGCTAGGAAACTCTGTCCTTCACTCCAAGACGACCTCACAAAGAATGGAATTTTTGCTCAGTGAAGGTCTTGGTGAAAATGTCTATCATCTGCTCTACTAAAGGATAGAACTGTAAGTCAATGATCCCCTCATGTAATAAGTCTCGGATGTAGTGCATGTGGATATCGATGTGCTTCGTCTGATGCCTCTAAACTGGATCTCGACAAAACTTCAAAGTGCTCTGGTTGTCACACCAGATAATGATCTACCGATGAAATTGAATGAACAACTCAGTGAGAAAATGTTGTAGCCACATAGCCTGAATGGTTATGTTAACTACCCCTCTGTACTCTGCCTCGAATGAAGATAGAGCAATGGCAGCTTTCTTCTTTCTCTACCAATAGATAGGCCCGGAACCAAGACTGAGTGAGTAACCAGATGTGGACTTGCAATCAATGCTATCACTAGCCCAGTCAGAATCAGTAAACCCAATGAGATCTAATGTAGAGTCTACTGAATAATGAATCCCAAAGGTGATGGTGCCCTGTACGTATCAAAGGATATGCTTTGCAGCTTTCCAATGTAGCTCATGCGGCTCCTTCATGAACCTGGAAACTACACCAACTTCATATGAGAGGTCTAGTCTGGAGTGTGTAAGATACAACAATCTCCCCACTAGTCATTTGTACATTATGTTGTCAACCAGTGGAGTCTCCCCACCATCCTCAATATTGAATTCTGATAGGAAAGGAGTCAGAGTAGACTTGCATTCTGTCATGTGAAATATCTCAAGGAGATATCATGCATACTTGGCTTGAGAGAGTTTGATGCCTGATGCATCCTGACTGATCTCAATTCCAAGGAAGAAGTGTAGCGGACCTATGTCTGTCATCAAAAGCCTATCATGAAGAATCCTCTTGACTGTAGCAATCGCTAAAGTTGAGCAACCGGTGATCAACAAATGATTGACATACAGAACTAAAAGTGGAAGTGAATTGGTGCAGACCCCCAACCCACAGGCTGAGATCCGCTTCACAGGATCATTCAAATCCCCTTGAGTTGAAGTGGCTCTTTCGGATCCCTATCAGAACCTTCAACGAATTTGATCCATAGGTCCTTCTGAAATCCCCCCTTATGCGAACAGGCACAAGGTGCGAGCTTCTCCTTCACCTGACCACAAATGGGCCTTGTGCAAGCGTCTTTCGCAACTCGTACTTTGTGAGTTCATGGGTTGAAGACCCCTAACTCCTCTTTTCCAAACTCCCGATACCCAAGATAATGATACAAGTATGGCTCCTTTCCTTGTCAGCACCCTCCATGCGTGATCGTCGGCTAGGGATAAGCACTAGCACCTCTCGCAACTCATGACCTCGTGAGTTGGAGTGTCGAACCTTGGCACCCCCCCCTTGCGAAACCCTGAGAGGTGATGGTTGACTTCCCTTTGAATACTTCTCGCAACCCGCAATCTCACGAATTGAAGCATTGATCCTTTGTGCTCCTCCTTTGCGAAATCCTAAGACATGATAGGGAAACTATGGATTGACCCCTCGATGCATGAGTACATGCCACCTGTCACCCTTGCGGTCCCCACCTAACAGATGTGCCATGCATTCACGCGAGCTCTCGGCTCTCGCCACTTCGCAACTCTTGCGATTGAAACTGACTCAATCCCAACCTCCAAAACCCTGATACACGATATAGCGAAGAGGTTTCTAATCCCATGGTTATTCCTGCCTATCCAGATCCAACACCTTGGATATCTTCTTCCACTTCTCACAACTCGGAACTTCACGACTCCAAGGGTTTGGTCTTCCACCTCCAAACTCATGAACCCCGAGTTCGAGAAACGATCCAACGCTCCACCTGACCAAAATCAATGGTCCTCGTTGCTTCCCGAACCCACAAGGGTGAGTTCATCCAACCTCTATCCACCTTGTAGCTTCTCTAGATCCTATAGTCCTCGTGGCTTCGAGAGTTCTCCATGGAGAATCCTGACCATTCAATTTCTTCCTCAATGGATTCTATGAGACGAATCAATTTCCTCCCTCCTGAGCTTTACTTCTGCGAGATAATTTCTATCTTGTCTCCCTTTGAATACTTCAAAGGTATTATCCCTCCTCGATATTTAACTCACAAAATCAAATCTCCAAAGGATTCCTGCATGCACTCCTTGTGACACTCTTTCAAATACTTCTAAGTATTTGATTTCTCGGCTTTGTGCACCTTCTGCAACAACAGTCTTTCAACTTTCCCCTTGGTTGATAAGTTCTAGCTTTCAAAAATCCTGCGCACACCTTGCATGACTTATGTACTTCACTTGCACTTCTACTGGAATGAGAACAATGGTATCCCTCTTAAGCTTTCAGAGATAAACTCTGACTCTTTGTGAACGAACTCCTTGCAGGAACTCTCACTCAGGAAGAGAAACAATTGAAACTCATTCTCTTTCTCTCTCAGACTTCAAACATTCAACATGAAATCATACATACATAGCATAGCATCATAAAAAATGCATAACAGAGAGAATAAAACAACTGTAAGCATACCATTCAACATATGTAAACAGTAAACATCATAACACCATGAAAGTTAAGTCAAAGCTTCATATATTAACTCAAATGCTTCTGTACTTGGGTTCTTCTCTACAGCTCTCTGCTACAAATCTATGTTCATGTTCTAATGATACAATAATACAAATACGAGGGTGTCTATATCCGTTTTCCCTCCTGCTCTTCTAAACTATATAATCTATAATTCAAGTCTACCTAATTTCATTAACTATGCATAAATGACTCTACATTCTATAGATGAGAGTGAATTTCTCATGATATGTTTACAATATGCAAGTACGCTTCCCTTTAACCATTACATTAATGTTTCAAAAATATTTCAAAAACGTGCGCTCGTGGTATTCCAGCTGTCTTCTGCCTTCACGCTCATTTGGCTATTGACAATGCTCCTGCATCATGAATCAGTCATCCTGAGCATGTATTCACTCAGGTCTGATTTACAACGTACAAAGTTCTGTGACAACAGGTAGGATTCCATCTTGTCATTCCATGCCCTCGGATCCTGCTTGAGGCCATAAAGTGACTTCTTTAGTCAACAGACCAAAGATGAGTCCTGCATAAATCCCTGGGACTGCTCCATGTAGATATCCTAAGAGAGATCACTGTGAAGAAATGCATTCTTCACGTCCATCTGATGGACTTCCCATCCCTTGGTTTCCGCAATGGAAAGTGCCAATCATATGGAATCCATATTTTCTACTGGAGTGAAGGTCTCATCATAGTCAATACCATGAACCTACTGAAATCCTTTGGCAACAAACCTAGATTTGTATTTGTTGATTTGTCCATCAGTTGCGCTCTTGGTCCTGTAGATCCATATGCATCTGACAAGTTTTCTCCCAGAAGGAAGGGGAACTAGATTCCAAGTCTGGTTATCGAGGAGGGAGTTATACTCCTTCTGCATGGTGGATTCCCAAAAGGGATCTCCAATAGCCTCAGCATAAGATTGTGGATCTGAAGATTGAACCAAGAAAAGATGCATGGAAGGCAATCGCTCAGTGGAAGTGAGTGCAATAGGAGGCTCCTTGAAATCAGATCGATTCCTCCTAGTATCAGCTGGAACACCAATGAGATCCCCTGCATCGTGAAGAGTAGTCTGTGCCCACTTGGGCCTCTGCTCTGGCTCTGCAACTGCATCTGGATGCTCTGAATATTCATCTGACTATACTGACTCTGAACCTAAATCATCTGAGTCCTCTGAATTATAACTCTCATCTAAAGAAGAGTCAACATGTGAATTCTCATCATCTCGAACAGGTGGAAGAGTGAAGGTGTCTTCATGCAGTTGGCAAGGTACATGCGAGACACTTTCCTCAAATTGGACACTACACTCAATGATGATCTAGTCCAAGGAAATATCAATAAGACGATATCCCTTCACACCGTCGGGGTATCTAACAAAAATTTACTCAGTGCTCTGTGGATCAAGTGCCTTCCTCTTTTTAGATGGAATCTGGGCCCATGCACGTGAACCAAAAATGAGAAAGTGGGCCACTTCCAGTTTGAGGCCGCTCCAAGCCTCATAGGGGGTCTTATCCTTGATAGATCTATGAGGAGATCTGTTTTGGATGTATGTTGCACAATTAAGTGCTTCGGTCCATAGTCTCAGTGGTAATGAATTTGCATGAAACATGAAATATGCCATCTCCTTTAGAGATTGGTTTTTCCGCTCAACAAATCCATTTTGCTGCGGAGTGTAGGGAATTGTATGATGCAACTGAATCCCTGCCTCATGGAAAAGATTATGGATCTCATGATTTACACACTCTCCTCCATTATCAGTTCAAAGGACATTGATCTTCTTTCCAAACTGTGTCTCAACCAAGGATTTGAAATCTTTGAGGTGTTGAAAGACCTCAGTTTTTTGCCCGAGAAGGTAGATCCATGTAAAATGTGAGAAATTGTCAACAAAAATGAGAACAAACCTCGCTTTTCTAATCGATGGATGTGGAAAATAACCCATGAGGTCACCATGGATCATATCTAAAGGTGTGGAAGCTCGTTGAGACTTCCCCTTGTCAAATTTCTCTTGAGGGTGTTTTCTGAGAACACATCCCTCACATACTCCCTTGGAGAAATGGATGTCTAGTAGATCATCAACAAATCTTTACTTGATAAGCTATTGCATGTATCTGAAATTCAAATGTCCAAATCTTTCATGCCATATCCTACTACTTTCATTAACATGAGTAAGCAGTAAAGAAGAACCATGTTCAATGAATTCAAAATATGTATATAGTCTAGACTGATTATTTACCTCACCGGTAGCAACCCTGGAGTTGGTTTGCATGTCGTATATGTCCATGAAATTTGGTGTGAATATGAATTTCTTTCTGGTGCTAGAATTTTTCATCTGATACGCAGAGAGAAGGTTGACAGAAATCTTGGGAACATGCAACACATTCTCAAATATTTTGTTGGTGAGTTCAATCCTTGTTTTGCCGGTGACTTCGACAGAAGAGTTTTCCCCATCAAAATGGGAGGACCTTTGCATGCATCCAAAGAAGAATATACTACTTCTAAGGAAGCCATGTGATGTGATGCTCCTGAATCTACGATCCAAGCACTGGGACAGGATTTGATGGCAATCAAGGGATGGCTTGAATTTCCTTTCTTAGAATTCAGATCTTCTTGCTTCTTCTTCTTTGCACCCTCAGGGATGCCATCTCCAAGTTTGTTTTGCTGAATTATTTGAGACATTAGATATATTTGTTTTTGCATGCATGTGGATTCTGAATGGAATCCTTTGTGACAGTATGTGCATTTATCTCCTTTTCTTCTCTTTTCTCCTTTGGATCTGGAGGCATCGGTGAATGGTTTTGTGTACCCTTCCTTCTTCATATGTGTATGAGATTTCTGCTTATGTTTGTATTTAGATTTCTGATAGTTTTGGCTTCCATCATGCACAGTGAGTGCATGCTCCCTTGGGCCTTTGATTGCGCCGATTTTTAAGAGCTTGGTTTTCTCTTGTGTCAGGGATTCGATAAAGTCCTCAAGAGAAGGCATCTTCCAGGTGGCTCCAGAGGTGAATATGACAGTATGGAATTTGGATAAAAATACAAATAATTCATGTCCAATATTGGAGAGAATAGTGAGAACCATTTGTTTCTCCTCCGCCGATTTATCAACCCCAGAAGCTTTAAGTTGCGATAGTAAATCCTTGAATTTTGTAAAGAAATCTTGGATATTGTCGAAGATTTTTGGATCCAATGTGAGAATATCCACCTCCAGCATGTGTCTCCTCATCTCATCATGTTTTACAAATACCCCTTCCAATATTTTTCAGGATTCATTGAGAGTCTTATAGGAAGATATGTGAAAAAGGATATCGAGAGAGATAAGATTGCAAATTGTTCTAAGTGCCTCATCCATGTGATTCAAGTACTTGGATTTTTCTATGGCCGATGTCGGTTCTATATCTATATTCATGGTTAACTTATACAACCCTCTATATAGGATATGTATGGATATTTTCTCCTTCCATGCAAAATAGTTGTAAGGTGTAAGAATGAATTCTTTTTGGAATTCCATCTTTCCGTTGTCTTCAATCTTTTGTACCTGCAAACAATTTTGGTGTAGTTTTTTATTAGAAGTTTGTCGGCTATGATACCATGTAAATGTGTTGAAACTGCATAGAATATATCTATCTAACCAATGATACACACATTTGCAGAGAGAATAGAAGAAAGAAGAAGAATGAGAGAAAGAATGGAAGAATTCTCATTAATCGTTGTGAATAATGAATAATTTACACATGATATACTCTATATATCTCTATGAGTTCGATTTGAGGTGAAAAAATGTTCCATAGTGGTGGTCTAGAGTGATATGTACACACACCAATAGTTACAGGAGTGAACTGCCACGTATTCTAGTCTCTCAGGCAGTTACAAGAGTGAATTGCCACCTAGTTGAGTTAACTAGTCAACTAGTCTTCGGTTAACTGACTAAACAAAGAGTAGTGAGGAACTTAGGGAATAAAGGATAATGCACCACTCTGGTGATGACACCAAGGCAAGGTCTAATTATCATGGTGATGATCCCAATGCAACATCTAAACTCAACTCAACTAGTCAAACTGAAGTGTCAACTAAAAGAGAATATTCTCCCCTAAAATATAGGAGACTGGATAATGACTAATTATGAATAATAAACAAGGAATAAACTTAGGAAAAATGAATGTTAGGTGTGTGTGAAGTAACTCCAACAAACCAAACTTCCAACAATATCCCCCTTTGGCATTGATGGAAACCTAATAAAACAATCTTTCTCCCCCTGTGAATGTGTAGTTTCCTTTTTTTTTGAGACCTTTGATTTGACTCCCACTATCTTCATCCTATTTTTTTTAGACTTGTTTTACTATTTATTTATCCCCCTTTGACATCAATTGTAAATGAAACTTCATTCAAGTATTATGCAACTCTCCATGTAAACAATTATCCGCCTTTGATTACTAATCTTAGACAATCAATACCTTTCAAGAGAGATTGGAATTTTGTAAGTATATTTCAAATCAATGCTCTACCATAGTCCTTCGATTCTACAAAAACCAAATTCAACTTTTGCCCCTTAGAAACAAGATTAAATTGGTCTTTTCATCTACTATTGTACTGGTACCTCAAATACTCTAGACATATTTTAATATGTTATGGTACTTAATCTAGAATCCTCTTCTAACTGTGCTTCTTCCAATCTCTTCATGATGCTTAGTCATCTATTCACTCATTTGTAACCCAAGAGATTCTTCAAATTTTTTTCTCAAACAATGATATGGTTTAGTGCCCATACAATTCACAACTATCTTCTTCACATTCATATCTATATTATGTTCATATTTCTGCTCAAATGGAAGTAAATATGATATCAATATTGTCGTCATGTATCTCCTTTGTTGATACTGGGAGGGGGGTGAATCAGTATCAAGTACAATTTAAAACCTTTTTTCAACTTATACTTAAACCATTCAATTATATCCAATGAGAAATGAACAATAGTATAAGAGTTACACCAATACAC